>APFE031736268.1:81725-127061 GCA_000404065.3 Pinus taeda
CATGATAACACAATACCGTCGGCTAAATACCATGAGAAACCCCACGTGTGGGCGCTTTACTGTCTTGAAGTGTGTGCACTGGGGTACGCACCCCATGAATGGGTAACCCACGTATTTGGATGCGGTCCCTGCATGGTATACCTGCGGGTACGCACCTCCTGAACTGTTCTCCTGCATACTTCTTTATTTTCATCAAAAATGAGAGCCATGCCGTGGGTGTTGCCATCAAGTACAACATCTGAAACATATAATCATACCAGAACCATAATGCCAACATAGCATACCTACAATAATCCACAATCCCAATTGGATCCCTACCTGCATACTTCTGTCCATCTTGTGCCTTAGAAGAAGTACTCGAAATTCCTCTCTTCTCAAGACTATCTCAGTGAAGACTCTCGGTAGAAGTCACAACTGCTTGTTTTATGGTGATGGATGGAACCATCTTTCCACCTCCATCCTTCTTTCTTTCATGGCACTTGCAACAAATTCGATCATCCTCCTCTCCTTCGTTAGTTGATTCACACATCCAAGTCCCTGTTGTTCCACATGCTCATGTTTCACATTGAGGTCTTCATACAAATTCATCAAAGAAATCCTTGGTCTCTATCCCAAGCGACTCTTCCTTGTCATCAACACAATCATTGTTTTCCCACTAGTTGTAATCAAGATTATAGCATGGTCCACCATCGATATGACTTATGCACATACCAAAATGTCCTACCTCAATACCCTATCATGATCATCCATCTCAATCATCCTCAAATCCAACTTTCCAAATTATTGTACCTGTTTCCCGTAGGCAGTCCTTGGCTACAAAAACTATGCCAGGAAACCAACTTAATCAGCCTTTAGGTTCAAGCTGGCCCTTGAACCAGAGGGGGCTCCCTCAAGTGTTACGAGGCTTTGTTTAACACTATTCACCTATCACTGAACAACAACATTTGAAGCACAATGGTCAGATTTATGGTTTTAATTGGGGGTGGTTGGTGATCAATGACAATCCCTATCCATGATTTAAGGCCTCTCTCACAAGGTCCCTTCAGAACGTGTCAGCTTCCAGCCTAACATACTGACTTATATTTTCAAGGATTATGATAGAAAAATGTAAGGATATTCCTAATAATTAAGTAATCAGACAAACTTCGTAACAACTAGGGAAATTTGGATGCGTGTAGAAGATTTCTACAACCCAACAAAATATATTCAAATGAAACTGAAGGCCAAACTGAAACCAATTCTAAGAGGATCTATTTCAGATAGATAGTCCAATAAGCTAATATCTTTTAATGTCTATGAAAAGGCATAAAACAAAAACCAATCAAAGAGCAGTTATCTTGGAAAAATAGTCCAATAAGTAATCTCTTTCTAAAGGTTATGATTTTATAGGGTATTTCAAAGAGATTAAGGCTTAATCTACACTTACCCACACCTTCACATAAATTCTTTGAACATGCGTAGAAATAAGATATGAAACACTAGAAACACATACTAGAAAACATAAAATTCTGTCAAACTGGAGCTGGAAGGATTTCATTAGAAATGCTATAATAGAATCTATTACAAAGTGAAGAGTCTTGACATCAAAATCCCACACATATTACTTCAATTGATCAAGTATTTATAAAATTTCCTCAAAAAATATCTTGATAAAAATATTAAGAGCTATTACAAATATTTGAAAATTGTGTTACAAAAATAGAACACAAATAAAGGTAACTAGAACTATTGAAGAGTTCTAGTACTATCCTTGAGGATTTATGTTAATAAAGAAGAGAAATTTGAATTTGGTTGCAACTCATATTTGATGAGGTGGCCTCCAAGTCACTAACTGTCTTTGAGATTTTTCCTCCCGAAATTCTAAAAAATAGGGTCCCGTAATACCTTTATTTCTCCCAAACCATAATAGTTGTTAAAAAAATGAGAGTGACTTCTGTAAATGATGATGTTGGTAACAAAAACCTCTTTCAGTTTTTTAAAATTCATTTCCACCTGCTCGAACACGGCATTTGAAAACACTGACCTAAAACAAGAAAATTCAGGAAAACGAAGAGAGGTTTTTGTAGACTAGAATACGAGGAACAAAAACCTCCTCCCATTTACCACAATTCATTTATGATTATCCACAATATGCTCTACAAAAAGGTAACTGAAACAAGAAATTTCTGGAAAATATGCTTTTAAATAATCATTAGTATCTCCCAAATCATAATAGTTGTGAGAAAACTGAGAGAGGTTTTTGTATAAGAGGATTCTAGCAACAAAAACCTCTTTCAGTTTCTAACAATCAATTCTGATATGTTTGTAAACCATGTTTGAATTTACTTTATTACATCAATTAATCATGTTTAAATGCATGATTAACTAAATCAACCAGCTAATGAAACTTAAATTTACATTTTGAGGGCGCATTTGCTCTTACAGACCCATTCATTATTTCTAAACTGCTAAAACCTATTATATCAACAAATTTAAACTATCAAAACTAATCATGTTACAACACAAACCACGAACCAGCCTTCACTTGCATGTTCCTAAAAACACCTACAACAACCTTCATGCTTGAGTTAATTTCTTTAAAAGCACTCAACTCCCTTTCCATTCCAACTTTCAACTTCAAAGATGTTGCTGCCCATTTGCTAAGGAAACTATATGTAACTGTTGTCTCAACCAATGCAGCAACCTTCCTTCCACCTACGATTTCTTACACAAAACTTAATCCCAATGTGCCATCACTGTACAAAGGCTTCATCTTGTGTCCTACCCTTTCCACCTATTTCATTGTATTATCCTCAGTCGAACTTCCTTTCGACACATGTCTCGACCTAACTGTCCTCTTGAGGTATGCAACTTTAGTATTCTACATACTCGAGCTACTCTAACTTGGTTCAGCTTGTGTGGCCATTCCACCAACCTTGTCCTCCTTCACATGTTTCCCAATTGTACCTAATCGACACACATCATCTTCAAGTCAGAGTGTACACATTCTTTGCAATTCATCCTTCATTGAATGGTACCAAGCTCCAAGTTCTTCAGTGTGCTCATCTCATCTTCTTCTATGAAAACATGGGGTTTATGATCAAGAA
Source organism: Pinus taeda (assembly GCA_000404065.3). Lineage (NCBI taxonomy): Eukaryota > Viridiplantae > Streptophyta > Pinopsida > Pinales > Pinaceae > Pinus > Pinus taeda. The sequence continues at coordinate 84,812 of APFE031736268.1, forward strand.
AGTCCCTCCTGATCCGTTCTTCAAGCTCATTGACTTCATTCTGTAACTTGGCTTGAGCCTCCCTTAAGCGAACTCGTTCAACCATGATTTCTTGGAGTCTACAACCACCCTGTCACAATTCCTCGTCAAGTTCTTCAAGTCTGACAGAATTCCCATGGAGATTGTCCAAGGCGTCCCGCACATTCACTATTCCACCTTCAATGCATTTCAAGTGTTTACACTCCTGCATAAGTGCTTCATAGTGTTGTTTCCGCTTAATTATCCAAAAAGCCACCATCTATTCAAGCTTTTAAACAACCCACATAACTTCCATCGCACTTAGTTCAACTTGGCCCACGCTTGTTGCCTTGCCCATACTAAACATCACACTATTAGTCCAAGTGAAACCAAATACTCTCTTCAAATAAGCTCGGATCACCCTGAACCAAGCTATGATACCATCTATTACAGCCTCACTCTAGCAGTGTCTTCAAGCCACTTGTGATCACAGTGTGGCACTGCCTAAGTCTTTCATTCTCCACTACTTGAGCTTACGAACTATGCCTATCCAACACTTCGATTATTTTTGCTAAGTGTTCTCCTTATACATGCAGCGGAAATACTTCAATTATACTTAACCATTCATCCTCATATGCAATTGAATCATAAAAATCATAATATGGTACACAAAAATTATAAATGGCAGGGGAAACAACAATTACAAAATACAATATTTTATAACCTAGGTAGCCTTCTTAACCAACCTGCCCAACCTTTCCAATTTTGTGCAATAGTCGTGCAACACGTACATGTCGCACAATGACCACTACCCATCCACAATGTTCAATCCACATTGTCTTGTTGTGCAACTTTCAGTCAACAACTACCTCCCAAAAACCCCAAGTCTTGATCTTGCAAATTATTCATGCAATGCCCACCATTCTACCCATCGGGCGGGCGCACTACCCATCCATAGTGTTTGTTGCACTCATCCTACCCGCACCCTACAATGACCTCTAAACAACCATCCATAGAACTATCCCCGAGCTACCTAAAGTTGGGTTTGTATGACCGACTTGCAACCTAACTTCCCTTGTCCGCCTTGAGACTCGGTTGTCTACCTAACTCAGCCCTTTGCATTGTGGTTTTGTTTTCTATCTCCAGTTATGCGAGTTATATAACTCTGCGGTTGGATGTTTCCTCCAAGTGAACACCATCCACCCATATATACATGTGTCCAACTCTTTTCACATGAGACGTCATGTCATTTGGTTGTCCTTTGGGTTGGCCCACCCATATGTCTAGTTGACCTGTCCGCCACACATGGCACACCCCTTCGTCCACACTTTTCCTCGAGCTGACCCATTGCACCTTGAACCGAATTATCCACTAGACCGACTCATCTTCATGTGTTTTTCATCACGTTGGATGGGTGCCCACCCACTACGACATAACTCGATTGCTCCATCTATCACCTTTAACTAGCCACTATATATGTGTGTGCCTTTAACCGACGATGGGTATCATTTAATCAAACGTCCTCCTCCAAGTCACCTTTAATTGAATGTCTCCACCTAAGTCACCTTTAACTGAAAGTGGATTCCCATCGCACATATGGGCGTGCTCATACTACGACTTTGGTTTTTTTACTCCCCTGGGGGCTGGCTAACTTGAGGTCCTAAGATGTTGGGTTTCGAATGTAACAACCCTTGTTAAAAAATCCATGTAAATATAAATATATAAGACCAAGGTAATGGGACATGTACTCCAAGCTGAATTATGGGAAAAAAATCTTAGTGGGTGTTCATTTCGGTTATTACGGCTAAAGGAAATTGGCAAAGGCTTTGAAAAAGAAAATGGCATTTTTGGCACATTTATTTATGAAAATAATAGAATTTAGGAGAAAAGGAAGGTGAAAGGTCACAAGTTTCTTGTCAGGAGGAAAATGAAGGAAAATAATTGAAAAGGAAGAAAATAGAGGCCTCATTGATAAAAATGGCTTTTGAGGATTAGTTGGCAAGCTTTTGCTCAGGCTTGATCAATGTAAGCTTTTTGTCAGTTCATTTTTGGAGCTCTCATTCTATTCTCTCTCTCTGATACTCTTGGACACTTAGATTTTTCTTGGAGCACTCTTAGAGAGTATGGTATACTTGGATGTTTAAAGCAATAAGGCAAAGGAAGAGTAGGAAAGCACAAGAAGACATCAGGATCAGCAGCTACAAGAAGTTTTGCTTGCAGGTATTGAGTTGCATGTATGTTTTCCTCACTAGTTTTGGCACGCATAGCATATGCATGTGGTTTATTGGTCATGATCTATCATTGGCATGGCGGATTTCCTTAATTGACAGTGGAATTTCCTATCCTTTCCATTTTCAGGATAGCCATGGTGTTGTGGGTTCATTTTCCTTTTGTTTTCTGGTTGGTTCTCATGTTCCTTTCAATGTGGGTTGAGTTACTAGTTCTTGGAGCCTTGGTTGGACAAACACTCTGGAGCCCTCTAACAACTTGGGTTGAGTTACTATTCTTGGATCCTTAGTTGGAAAAACACTCTAGAGCCCTTGGTGGGTTGAATTCTTAGTCCTGGAGCTTTGGTTGGACAAATTCTCTGGAGCTCAATGACAGTTGTGGGTTGAGTTACTAGTGCTGGAGCCTTGGTTGGACAAATTCTCTGGAGCTCAATGGCAGTTGCGAGATGAGTTACTAGTCCTGGAAGCCTTGGTTGGAACAAACGCTCCGAAGCCCTGGAAGGCTTGGGTAGAAACCAATCTAGTGATGGATTTTGATGTTCGACTATGAGGTGGAATCACTGTTTGATGGGTTGAGGTGGTTTGTCCTCTGGAAGCCCTAGTTTGGTTTTGATGAATTGTTCCATGAGATACCACATTCATGCTTGGAATATGGCATAGGGGTGACTGGTTGAAGAGAGATTTGGCTCAACCATGTCTATGGTTGGGTGATTAGTGGTAGTCCCAAACCTGGATGGCCTTTGCATCATTAATATGAGGTTATTTCTCCTTGTTAATTCATGAGTATTATGATAGTTTATATTTGGATTATATGGTTGTTGTTTCCTTGGTATTTCTTTTGTTATTATACTAGTTATGAACATGTATTATGACAGTAGCTATGTATGGCTCTCATCATGTCTTTACTTGTAAATGAACGAACAATGTATCTATGGCCTAATAGATGAAATTGTAGCTAATGTGTTGAGGTATCAATGCTTCTTAGCGATTCTCAGATAAGTATGAGACCCCTATTCTCAGTTCTATTGTTAAGACCTGTAGCTTTCATGTTTGTGACATGTTTGACAAAATGTTTGTCATGGCGTGTAGGGGTCCAATCTAGTCATTGTCAATGTTTTTGTAAATGTATCTTTTTTCTATTGTGTAAATTCATTTCTAAAGTTGTCATTGAGTTATGGGTAGTAATCTGAGCTTTGGGCCTAAGAAAGTGTCACAAAACCCAGAATTGCATGCACAGCACTAGGGAAAAAAGTCCCTCGAAGCTACCTTTCCCTTGATGTGGGAGCTTATCAAGTGTCAGGGGTTTGATGCACTAAAAATTGAGTTGGTCTCAGGGGTTGGTTACCTAAATGTTTGGGATGGCTCTTGGGACTTCTGTTACTGATGTGGAAGGTTTGTGTGATGTGTTCCGTCGGTTCCACTTCCTTAACTGACACATATGGAGTCGAATCATATCCTAGTAACTTATCATCACATGTTTACCCTGGTTGGCCGATTACTTGGGTAGATGTGGGAGGAGGGTTTTACAGAGTGCTATTAGAGCATGGTTCACCCCTCGGACTGGATGGGCAGTGTGTTGGTCATGCATTCATGTTGGTTTCATATGTGTTCTTTATGCTTGTATTCCCTGTGGTTGTTGCATTTGCATGGTGTTGATCATGGTTGTAGTGATCTCGCCATGTGAAGGTTGATGGTGTTGTTGTGGGATGTGTCATCATGAGTGTATGGTTGTATACACATTTGTCATGCATGTCAATGTCTATATGTTGTTATGCATGCATTTTCATAGCAAAGATTGTTGTGCATAAGGTCATTGTATGCAATTAGGTCATCATGATGATATTAGTATGTTATGATGCTAATGTGTTGGTTGAGATAGAGCAAGAGATGCAGATAATTAAAGTGAAGTTGCAACAATGGACTTTGGGGTAAGAGAAGATCATCATACAAGTTTGTATGGTTAGCATGCAAGTATGTTGGTTAATGTTTTTTATAAGCATTAGGGTTACTAATATGCTTGTTATTCTATTATTATTATGGTTACATGTATGATAAATGTTCGTTGATTAGTGTAGTCATATGCAAATGTGTCAAATAGTCATGAATGATAGTAACATGTGGTTGCATGCATTGCTATTGTTGTTTTATGATAGTTAACTTTATGATTATGTTATATGTTGTTTATGAGCATGTTATATGTTAGCTTGGTGTTGTTATGTGTTAGTTAATGATTAGGGTTATTGCATTAAGATTCTGATATTATATGTATCATACTAATTTGGATTGGTCTATGCAAATGGTCAGGGTTATGACATTCAGATATGAGTTAATATGTTTTGATATTATGTCATACTAATCTAGACTTATTGTGTAGATGTGATTATTATGTATGAATGATAATTGTTTATGCGTTTATGCTGTAAACATGTTATCTAGTGACTATTATGGATATCATGACCTTATTTATGTTTGAGTTGATATGTCATGAAGTTATATCATGCTAATCTGGTTTGATTGTGCAGACAAGATAGCCTTCCCTGAGATAAATTAAGGTATGAGCTTGCTTATGTCATCTACTTTGTGCTTGAAATTTTGATTACGTTTCCTATCTGTTGTTGAATGTTTGATTAATCACATGATATGATTATGTGTCTATAAGATTGCATCAAGGAATGATCTTGTTTTAAGGTGGTTTTAATCACACATATGTATTGAGATAGCTGAAATGTACTTGAGTGTAATAGGTGACAGTTGTAGCATTATCTCTAATGACTATGAGCTAAATATGGATTATGACACGATTGCTAGTCTTGGTAAAGGTTGGTTTCAAATGGATAGTTATGATTGTCTTGATATTTGGAACATTTGGAGGACATGTTTGTTCAGTTACAAGGCAACATGATTGGCACAAAAAGGTACGATAATTGGTATATTGTTATATTTATTTATGCATTGATAGTTATGTGTTATGGTAGTATTTTATAGAGAATTTCATGGCAAAGAAATTGCCATGGGATCTTGAAGAAGGCTCAGGTTGAGATTTCCCTTCGAAGCACTTGGAACCCATGGGGATTGAGTCATGGTGTGTGTTGAGAGTCTTGTTCTTTCGGTACCTTGTCATTTTCTTACGCTTGATTTGCATTTTTGTTATGTCTAGTGCATGATCATGCCACTTTGTTTGCGGTGTCGTATTGTTATTGGTTTTCATGATTTTCTTCTTGTTTGTGTCTTGTTCTTGCCTTTTATGTTTGAGGGTCTTGAGAATTGGTTGGGAAATAAGAAAGTTGATGGAACTTTGGGAGAGTTGTGTGGAACCCAACAGGTGATGTAAGGCCTGGATGAAGCTCAGTGCATGTATAAGAGAAACTGAAGGCAAGTGTATGACAACTAGTTGTATTAGTTGGGTCCATTGAGGTAAATGGATAGTGATAGGACAATCATGAGAAAGGTAATAGAAAGGGTAAAATAAATGTATTTTAGGTTTCATATGCCTTGGCTATGTTCGGAACTGTTGTTCTCAATATTATGCCTATTGTACATGAAAAAAGGAAGTTCTCTTAACCTTAGCCTTATGATATCTAGTAATTATGTTGTGATCATGATCGTTTTATGTAATGTTTATATGCATATATGTATTTATGTACGTCATTACTTGACAAGGTCATTAGGGATCATGATTGTTTTATGTTGATGTTTATATGTATACATGTATGTATGTATGTCATTGTATGACGAGGTCACCAGGGATCATTCTTGTGGAGGAATGATTTCTTATGCAGGTGAATTGCATGAAGAGGTTCCTGGTTTATGAGGAATCAAGTGGGAAGAGTAGTCATGACAAATATATGAGGTCAGTATCATGTGGATATGAATTAATATTGTATGCTTGTTTATGCCTATGTTTATGTTATGACAGGTAATGCTAAAGGATACATCATTGAAATGAAAACAATGTGCTTTGCGACATGCTAGGATAAGCATGGATGACAGAGAGACACTAGAAGCAAGGTTGCTTGGTAGAGGCAGTATGGTTCTGGATGTGTAGTGTTCTTGTTGTGTATATGTTGTGCATGTTGTATATTCAATGATTGTACCTATGGTGATGTGTAATGTTGTATATGTAGTATTGTGTACATATGGTGTTGTATGCTTGTTGTATATATGGTGTTGTATGTATATTACATATGCAGCATTAGGTATAGATGGTGTTATGTACATGTTGGATATGTGGTGTTGTGTACATATCGTATTGTGCGCATGTTGGATATGCGGTGTTGTGTGCATATTATGGTGATGTGTGCATATTGGATATGTAGTGTTATGTACATATGGTTCTATGTACATGTTGTATATGAAGTGCTACGTACATATGTTGTTGTGTGCATGTTGTACATATGGTACTATGTACGTATGGCATTGTGTGCATGACTGTACATGTGGTGTTGGGTGTGGTGTTGTGTAGATGTTGTACATGTGATGTTGTGTGCAGGTGGTGTTGTGTGCATATCATGCATGTGGTGTTGTCTATATGTGGTGTCGTGTACATGTCATGCATGTGGTCCTGTGTACATGTGGTATTATGTACACATTGTATAAGCGCTGTGGTGTACATATGGCACTGTGTACACGTTGTGTAGGTGGTGTCATGTACATGTGATACTGTGCAAATATTGCATAGGTGGTGCGGTGTACAGGTGGTATTGTGTACATCTTGTACATATGGTATTGTGTGCATGTCATACATGTTGTGTTGCATACATGCGGTACTATGTATGTGCATTGTGTAGTCGTGGTACCATGACATGTGTATTTTTTTGTTGTACTCTGTGTACGTATATGTATTGTATTCTAAATCGGGTGTAGGTGTTTGTATTGTGTTGTGGTGTACACCGGATGTAGAAGTCTGTATTGTGTTGTGTTGTACACTGGGTGTAGGTGTATGTGTCATGATGTATATCAGGTGTAGTTACATGTATTGCATGGTGTTGTATGTTGTGTGTGGTTGTATGTGTGTGATGCACACTATGTGTATGTGAACATGGTTGAGGAGAAGATACTAGGTGTTTGTCGGGTGTGGCAACTGATCCAGAGTGTGTACGGAATAAGGGAAAACGTAGAAGCTAAGGATTAATTAAAGAATAAGTATCAGTATTTTATTTCAATTTTATTACACATGTGATTTATGATTCTGGTCTATGATGATTACATGTGATTTATGATTCGGGTTTACGATGATTACATGTGATTCATGATTTTTATCTACGATGGTTGTGTTTCGAGCTAACCAGATGTGATATGTTTATATATAATGATTTGATCAAAGATGTTAGTTTGACTTATTGTGATAGGAAGTAAAGGAGATTTCAAGCGTACCATATTGACGAGCTACCAAAGAGGTATGATTTGAATTTATTTCAATTTATTTTAAATCTAATGGAAGTTATGTGCTAGGTACATGAAGCATGGAAACACCCCGTTGGCTGGTTGAAATTGATTGCAAGGATTAATAGAAAAAACAAAATAAATTAGAACATGCAGGAGTATGTTGGTAAAGCATTCAGGAGCAAGGCCATTGTGGGGCACTAGTAACTAATAATGTCCATTGATTTCCATGAGCATGCTATGACCAGTATGATGGTTTGAGGCAGGGATATGCCTTAGTTGCTAGACCTTCCGATGTGAGGAAAAATTACCGAGGGATGGACTACCCAGGATGGCATGCCAGTGAAACTTGGAAGGTATGTGACTGCACAAAAGGGGGTGACCGGATTTCCGAAGGGACTATGTAGCAGAGAAGCGAAGGCTAGAGATAGATTTTTTTTGGTCATTAGCATTGCCAGATCAGATCAGATGCACATTGGGAGTTTTCCCTAGAACAATGAGTCGGTGATTGTTCATTGAGAGGACAAGTGGCGCAGGATTATAGTGTTGGACATTGGATGTAGATTTGACCTTGTAGTGGATTCTGGACATACTGGGAAGAAAGTGAATCTTGGTATTACTTTGAGGGTGAAGGTATGAGCCTCTGGATTCCCTTGTTATGGATGCAGGAATCGTATATTTTTAATTGTTGGTTGAGAAAATGTGCATATGTGTGTATTATTGTAAATATTGTATTGAGTTGGATTTATAAAACTCCATAGACAATATGATTATTTGTCGTGTGAAGCAAATGTGTATGTGTGTATATGTGGCTATTATTTTAAATATCGTAATGAGTTGTGTTATAAAGCTCCAGTAAATGGTATGTGTGTCATGTTTTAGTAGATGATCATTGTAAATGTTGCAACAAGCTATGTTATAAAGCTACACGGGCAATATGTTTTGTTTTCAGCAGTCTTGCTGGTTATAGGTGTCATTGAACACTGAGGACGGTGTTCCCCCAAGGGGGAGGGTTCTGTAACAACCTTGGTTAAAAAAATCCATGTAAATATAAAAAATATAAGAGCAAGGTCATGGGACATGTATTCCAAGCTGGATGGTGGGAAAGCATTTTAGTGGGTGTTCATTTTGGTTATTATGGCTAAAGGAAATTGGCAAAGGCAGTGACAAAGGATTTGAAAGAGCAAATTGCATTTTCAACTCATTTATTTATGAAAATAATGAAAATTAGGAGAAAATGAAGGTGAAAGGTCACATTTTGCATGTGAGGAGGAAAATTAAGTAAAATAATGGAAAATGAAGAAAATAGAGGCCTCATTGATAAAATGGCTTCTGAGGATTAGTTGGCAAGCTTTTGCTCAGGCTTGGTCAGTGTAAGCTTTTTGTCAGTTCAGTTTTGGAGCTCTCATTTTATTCTCTCTCTCTCTCATACTCTTGGACACTTAGAGTTTTCTTGGAGCACTCTTGGAGAGTGTGGCATACTTGGATGCTTGGAGCAAAAAGGCAAAGGAAGAACAATAAAGCGTAAGAGGACATTGGGATAAACAACTACAATGGGTTTTGCTTGTAAGTACCGAGTTGCATGTATGTTTTCCTCACTAGTTTTGGAATGCATAACATATGCATGTGTTTATTGGTCATGATTTGTCATTGGCATGAAGGATTACCTGGATTGGCAGTGGATTTTCCTAGACTTTCCATTTCTAGGCTAGCCATGGTGTTGTGGGTTCATTTTCCTTTTTTTTTCTGGTTGGTTCTCAAGCTCCTTTAGTTGTGGGTTGCGTTACTAGTTCCTAGAGCCTTGGTTGGACAAATGCTCTGGAGCCCTGTACCAACTTGGGTTGAGTTACTAGTCTTGGAGCCTTAGTTGTACAAACGCTCTGGAGCCCTTGGTGGGTTGAGATACTAGTCCTAGAGCCTTGGTTGGACAAATGCTCTAGAGCTCGGTGGTAACTGTGGGTTGATTTACTAGTCTTGGAAGCCTTGGTTGGAACAAACTAGGGAAAATTTTAAGCATGAAAGTTTATCTTAATGTTTAGAAACCTTGGCAAATCTTTCTATTCTCTTATAAATAAATTATAAAATGTTTGATGATATTTTTGTAGAAATATCTAGTTTAGGATTATATTATATTAGTCTATATAAGATTTTGACAATTTTTAAGGTAAGATAATTCAATATCTAGTTTTGGCATGCATGGCATATGCATGTGGTTTATTGGTCATGATATGTCATTGGTATGGAGGATTCCCCGGATTGATAGTGGATTTTCCTAGCCTTATCATTTCCTGGATATCCATGGTGTTGTGGGTTCATTTCTTTGTTTTTCTGGTTGCTTCTTATGTTTCCTTTAGCTTGGGTTGAGTTACTAGTTCTTGGAGCTTTGGTTGGACAAACATTATGGAGCCCTATAACAACTTCGGTTGAGTTACTAGTCCCGGAGCCCTAGTTGGACAAATTCTCTGGAGCCCTTGGTGGGTTGAGTTACTAGTCTTGGAACCTTAGTTGGAAAAACTCTCTAGAGCCTGACGACAGTTGTGGGTTGAGTTACTAGTCCTAGAACCTTAGTTGAAACAAACACTCTAGAGCCCTCGAAGGCTTGGGGAGAGACTAATCTGATGATGGTTTGTGATGTCTGGCCGTGAGGTGGAATCAATTTTTGATGGGTTGAGGTCGTTTGGCCTCTAGAATCCCTGGATAGTTGTGATTGATGTGTTTTTTGAGATCCTACATTCATGCTTGGAATATGGCACAGGGGTGACTAACTAGAGAGAGATTTGGCCCAACCATGTCTATGGTTGCGTGGTTTGTGGAAGTCCCGAACCTGGTTGACCTTTGTATCAGTAATATGAGGTTATTTCTCCTTGTTATTTCATGAATATTATACTGGTTTATATGTGGATTATATGGTTGTTTTTTTCCTTGGTATTATTGTTGTTATTATGTTGGTTATGAACATGTATTATGACAGTGGCTATATATGACTCTCATCATGTTTTTACTTGTAAATGAATGAATAATGTATCTATGATCTAATAGATAAAATTGCAACTAATGTGTTGAGGTATCAATGCTTCTTAGTGATTCTCAGATAAGTATGAGATCTCTATGATGAGTTCTGCAGTTAAGACCTGTAGCTTTCATGTTTGTGAGATGTTCGGTGAAATGCCTATCATGGCTAGTAGGGGTCCAATCTAGTCCTTGTCAATATTTTTGCAAATGTATCTTCGTTTTGTTGTGTAAATTCATTTCTGAAGGTGGCATTGAGTTCTAGGCAGTGACCTGGGATCTGGGCTTGAAAAAGTGGCACAAAACCCGAAGTCATAGGCACAACATTAGGAAAAAAGTCTTTGGATGTTCCCTTACCCTTGTTGTGGGAACTTCTGGACCCTCCCAGACGCACCCTTGTCCATATCAAGGGAGTGTCCCTAGGTTTGATGCACTAAAACTTCAGTTGGTCTCAAGGGTTGGTTACCTGAATGGTTGGGATGGCTCTGAGGAGTTTTGTTGTTGATGTGGAAGGTCTGTGTAATGTGTTTCGTCGGTTCCACTTCCTTAACTAACACATAAGGAGTCAAATCATATCATAGTAACTTCTTGTCACATGTTTACCTCGGTTGGTTGGATACTTGGGTAGATGTGGGATGAGGGTGTTACATCAACCCCGTGTCACGTGCGTACAAGAGTTGACGTGTTTTGAATCTCGCAAGTCACAAAAAAAAGAGTAACTTTTTTTAACTTTTAATTACTTTATCTTTCTATATAAAGTTGATGTAAACTTAAGGTGAAAATTGAAATATTTTCCTTAAGACCAACATTAAATTTTTTGTGATCCTTAATTTTTTTGTGATCCCTAAATATTTTTCGTCTGATTTATTAACTTAAATGTTATTTATTATTATTCTATATTAATTAGCATATAACACATTTATGGTCACAATAAAAAAACCATTTGGAATTAAATATAATTTATATATTGTTATCCAACATAATCATATAATTTAACATATTTTATTTCGAATCTTTCCATATTGTATATAACATATCTTTTACACTTATATTTAAATAAATAATCATGCTAAAATATAACTTTACTAATAAATCTATCAAACAATTTAATTAAAATTACATATTAGAATTTATATATTAAATAAACTGGGTTAAATCTCAAAAATTATTATTAACATTATATTCTTATAATAAAAGAAATAATTAACATATTAATTGATGCATATGATTAATTACAATCTTATAATTTTCAAGATATTATTATCGTAATCTTAAGGTTCCAGTCAAACCAGACACCAAATTTGGTGTGTATTTCTATTTTTTTGTTTGTGGAACGGGACCAACCCTCTTTAAGATTTGAATATGAAATCTTACAAGGCATTCATACTCTACCTCTCTGTATTTAACTATAACCTCTTCAGAAAAACCATGCTTTTACATCTAACCCTAATTTTATATAATATATATAACATTTTTAAATATTTATAATTAACTATAAATTTCAAAAATTTGAAAATATTATAATTTTATTTTCATTTCACAATAATTCCAATCCTTAACTCTTTTCTTTAAAATTTAAAACCTTCCCATAAACCCATTAATCTACATCCATAGATTAATATAGAAAAATCCTATCTTCCTTTTAAAATCAAACAACCTTAGAAACAAAAAGAAAAGAATATATGACTCATAAAAAACTCAAACCATTTCTTATTGGAGTTGTCTTTCGTGCGATTTTTTGGACTTTCTGGTGACGGAATACAGCGGAAAAAGTTGAGGTTAAATCTTGATTTGTGCTATTTAAACTGGTTTTTTAACTGCATATTTGGATTCAGTGTCCTGAAAAACCCCTAGGACACTTTGATTGTGTAGGGATTACCCATCAAGCTTGTGATTTCAATAAATTGTTGCCAGATTTTAGAGAATTTTGACAAGAAAAACCCACCCGAAAATCTTCCAAAAAATCACACTAAAAACAACTCCTTTCTTATCCCCTTAATCAAAGGAAATACCAATAAGCAGACTACAGGTTCAACTTAATTTGATAAATAATTTTTCTCATCTTTAATCATCCCGTGACATTTCAAAATCATGACGAATCCACAATTTTCATCCCGTGACATGTCAAAATCATGACTAATCCACAATTTTCAGATGTGACATATTTGGTGATGATTTTAAAATCATGAGTAGCCCTTCACGTGGCAGGTAAAAATCATCATTGCTCCACAGGGTCCATGATTCAACTGTTTTTGGTCATTGTTTTAAAATCTAATTTTGACTTTTCACTCACAACAATTTTAGGATGTAAGAAATAACCAGCCAGTCTATAGGCCACAAATGGACGGAATTATATATCCTTGTAGTTGACTAATCTACAATTTTCAAACATGACGTGTTCAGTTATGATTTTAAAATCATTAGTAGTCCCTCACCTGGTAGGTAAAAATCATCATTGGTCCACACGTCCATGGTTCAACTGTGTTTGGTTATTATTTTAAAATCTAATTCTAACTCTTTACCTTGCAACACGTTTCAGGATGTAACAAATAACTAACCTACTTATGGGCCATGAATGCACCTGTAGGTATATGGCAATAACGGTCAAAATCCAATGTTAACAGATACAATCCTGTATATTTATAATCTATTAAATTTTTTTGTAATTTTTAATATTTTTTTAATTTTTAAGTAATTTTTTCTAATTTATTAATATAAATATTATTTTAAATTATTTTAAATATAAATTAGATAACAACATTTGTGAATAATACACATACAAAATTATTTTAAATTTAAAATATAATTTCAAATACTTATTATTTTCAATAATCAATATAATTAATCATATTTTCGATCTTTTCCCTATTGATTATAAAGTATTTCAAAATTAAAATTTAAATAATAAATTTATAAATATAAATTTTAAAATAATATTAATCAATCTATCACAACAAAGTAATAAAAATTACATGTTAGCAAATCTATATTTAAATGTAAAACGTTGTTAAATCAACCAATATAAATTAATATGAAAATTTTAAAAATATTATTATTATGTAATTTTAAGGTATAGTGCAAACCAGACACCAAAGTGGGTGTATAAGAAACTTTCTTGTTTGTGAGACAAAGACATCCACATCTTCACAACGATTTACTGGAAATCTACAAAGAGATATATAACTCTACTCCTTAAGACTTTGAACCTAACCCTTTAGAAAAAATCAACTAACTTAACTATTAGACTAACAAATATATACAAAATATATATAAATTTAAAATTTAAAACCATCTATAATTAATAAACATAAATTTAAATTAAAAATATTATAATTTTATTTTCATTTCACAATAATTCCAATCCTTAACCCTTTTTTAAAAATTTAAAACCTTCGCATAAACCGATTAATCTACATCCATAGATTAATATATAACAATCCAGTCTTCCTTTTAAAATCAAACAATCCGAGAAATAAAAAGAAAAGAATAGAGGACTCATAACGAAACTCAAACCATTTCTTATCATCTTAATTTAAGAAAATACCAATAAGCAGGCTACACGTTCAACTTAATATGATAAATGGTTAATCATCCCGTGACAGGTCAAAATCATGACTAATCCACAATTTTCAAACGTGACGTATTTGGATTGTTCCACATGTTCCATGGTTCAACTGTTTTTGTCATTATTTTAAAATCTAAATCTGACATTTCACCTCATAACAATTTTAGGATGTAATAAATAACTAATTTGTCTATCCGTCATAAATGCACGGGATTGGACGGATAAATGCACGGGATTGTATATTTCTGTTGTAGTTGATTCGTGACAAGTTAAAATCAGTATTAATTTATAATTTTCAAACATGATGTGTTTGGTTATGATTTTAAAATTATGAATTGTTCCTTACATGTCAAATAAAAATTATCATTTGTCCACAAGTCCATGGTTCCACTGCTTTTGGTCATTATTTTTAAAATCTAATTTTAATTCTTTAACTTACAACACGATTCAGGATGTAACAAATAACCAACTTGCCTATGAGGCATGAATGCACACACTGGTATATGTCAATAACTACCAAAATCCTTACAACACGTTTCAAGATGTAACAAACAACTAACCTGCCCATAAGTTATAAATGCACTCACCAGTGTATGTCAATAACTATCAAAATCCAATGTGAACAAATGGGCATATACAACACTGTGCATTTATCGCTCATTGGCAGGGTCAAAATAACGGGATTGTTCTCTTGATTTTAAAATCATCATTTTTCATGGTTCAAACGTGTTTGGTCATTATTAGGGTCAAAATAACGGGATTGTTCTCCTGATTTTAAAATCATCATTTTTCATGGTTGGTCATTATTTTAGAGAAACTCGGTCCCCATGGATTATTTTTTTTTTTTTTTTTTTTTTTATTTCTATTTTTTTTAAAAGTCATAGCCACTAAGACTGGATTAGTCGTGTGCATAAAAAATTATGCTTTAAATTGCATGAAAGTCTTTATAACAAATTTAACTGAGCTACTGATCCCTTCACCTTGTAGGCACAATTTTGAATTAATATGTTTTGAATTTTGGTCTGATAAAGAAGATGGAGATATGTTACCTATGCATCATGAGAATGCTTCTACTCTTGTTTTGTTTGATTATGCCTACAGTTCCTTCTGTGTTTTCTATGCAAGGAAATGCTTCTGATCAAGAGGTTGTGCTTGGATTCATGTCTGCTATTGCTACTTATGATCCATCCCAATCATTACCCACTTCTTGGAAACCAAATGTTTTAGTCTGTGAGTGGATGGGTATCACTTGCAGCAAGGACACACAGGGAGTGGTTACCGTCGATGTGGGGAGTATGGGATTACAAGGTACAATTTCTCCCCTTCTCGGCAACTCTCATTCCTCAAAATTCTCGACCTTCGCAATAACAGTTTTCATGGTCATATTCCCAATGAGCTAGGAAGCCTTTTTCGCTTAAAGATGCTTGCCCTCTCTACAAATCAAATCCAAGGTTCTATTCCATCCACTTTGAGTGGGTGTCGTAGTTTAGCAATCTTCTCTATGTACTCTAACAATCTTGGACGAAACATTCCCTCAGAAATATGTGTTCTCTCCAAGTTACAATACATGGCCTTAGCATATAACAACCTAACAGGTACGATTTCCGATTGCTTGGGAAACATGTCCTTTCTGAACCAACGATCGAATTTGAACACGCTAGAGCCCTTCAAAGGGCCTCTGGCACATCAGAAAAGTAGGGAGAAAATTTTACTAGTCAAAAAAAAATTTAAAACTTGAATTTTGTCATTTAAAAAAAAATGGAATAATATCTTAAGTTTTCTTAAGAAGGGTTGTTAAGTTGTCAACCCTTTTTTTAAATTTCTTTTTTTCTGAAATCCGAATTTTGGGAATTCCAATTTCCAACTGTCAGTCTATCACAAATTACAATGGTTGAACTTGTGAATTTCCTTTCTCAACTGATGTTAAAACTTAAATCACACTTCAAAAACTGTAATTTCTGTGTTGCTCCCATTTCAAAAACAACAATTTCCTTTTGAGTTGATTTTTCTAATTGTGCATATGATGCATGTTCTTACATTAATTATTATGTCACAATTACCATTTGATACCATTACATTTGGCAGTTTCGATTGAGAGCGACTAGATGTCAATATGGGCCATGTATTAAGTCTGTAATTTTATTGGGTTGTACCTGAAGGTTGCCCCCAAAGCAAGGTTTGACGACGATTTAAGCTAGAGAGGAGTGTAGATTTATCATTCGGCAGACGCCTGTCAAGCAAGGTTTATTAAGCACGGTTTATGCTTGGAGAGGAGCGCATTCAACAGACTTCGAAACATACTGGATTTGATTTGTTTGCGGATTCCCAATTCCTAGTATGTCTTCATACTCCCAATTTCTGAGTGAGTTACTTGTATGAGTGTTAGTAAATGTGCTAGTGACTTGGAGGTAGTATACTACGTCAACAAGCATCGATTCTAATGTCTTCTCACCCTACCATTCAGAGCCTCTGCCAATAACAATAACTAGCATAGCCAATAAAGTGGGAAAAACAACCAAATAAGAAAAGTGTTAAAAATCAAACTTTAGAGTAGTAAAATTTATATGTATAGTTTTATACTGAGAAATTAATTATATATATATAGATATAGATATATAGATATAGTATAGATGAGTTGGCTTTTACTAGCTTTAAGCTTTTAAAAAAACCTAATATCAAAATTTATAATTATTTCACTTTACCAATTCAATTTAACATCCTAACAAAAAATTTATAACAATTTCACAGCCCCGTGTATTAGTTGTGCGAAGAAAATTCATTGAGTTTTACAATAGGTATTCAACCATCCTCGGATTGACAACCTTTACATTAAAAACCTGAGAAGGATTCTCACAATAAAAAATACAATAATGGCCTCAGAATTTTACAGAGCAAGAATGGGCAAGAATTTTGGGGCCTCTAGTTTATTTACATTAAAAACCTCAAAAGAATTCTTACAAAAAAAAATACAATAATGTCCTCTGAATTTTACGGAGCAAGAATTGGCAAGAATTTTGTAGCCTCTTAATACAAGCCAGTGGCTCACTCCCTTTAATTAAATTAAAGATCGTAATTTACAGGGGATAATGCAACTGTTATCTCATTTCTTGGTCTGCATATTGGACGCAAACAATGTTTTGCATTTCATCTTCATCATTGTTGTTATTGAATCGCTCATAAATGTTACAAGAGGAATAATCCGTAACTGGCAAACAGAAGCACAGTAGGCACATGCTGAGCGCTTCTTCTTGCTAGATCCTTGCAGATCTCCTCGGCAAAAATCTGCTGTGGGGTTTGCTTGGGATGGATATTGAAAACATCTTCCGGCATTTTGTCCGTCGATGTCATTGAATTGCTCAGGGAAAGTCCATTCTTGGGCGAGATATTTGAATCATCGTTCTGCATTTCGGCTTCCCCATCGCTATCGTTTTGGTGGGGCTTTCTTGGACTATACTGAGAACACCGTTTTCCATTTCCCCTTTGCCACTGTTGCTCAGTAAAAATCTCTAGGAGGGTTTTTCTTATGCTCGAAATTGCAAGCATCCTTCTGCTTTTCGCTTTCGCGATCGACGTGTCGAATCGCTCAAAAAAAGCCTCCATTGGTGTTTTCTTGGGTTGGATATTGAAAGCACTGTTGTGCTTTTCCCCTTCTCCATAACCGTTATTGAATCGCTCATGGACAGTCTCCATTGAGGATTGTTCTTGGGCCGGATATTAAAAGCACCCTTCTGCTTTTCAACTTCGCTATCGTTGTTGCTAAATCGCTCAGGAAAAACCTTAACTGTGCCTTTCTTGGACTGATATTCTTCTGCATTTTGTCTTGGCCATCGCCACAGTTGAACTGCTCGTAATTCTCACAAAAAGGAGATTGTCTCAGGAAAAATTTCCTAGGCTTTCCAGCACTGCTGGAGCCCATGGTGATCTTTTTCGGACACAAAATAAATCACATCGTTCATAATAACGCAACTGCAAACCACCTCCACTGTAAATCAACAGCTTGCCTTCAGGTTATTTACACGAAAATGAAACTCAGGTCGTCATTTTCTGAGAAAACCTGGACATTAAAGCACTGCCCAGAAATTAAAGCAATGTATCACTCACTTTAACAGCTGTATTGAACCCGAAATCTCTCACATACCAAGCTTTCGGTGATTCCTTGTACTACGGTCGGATTTTTCTTACTTGGTACCCTAGTGTCATCCCCACAAGGACATAATGTCCTTCAATAAAACCTTGTTCATTGAATTCAGCTAGAAACTTTTTAATAATCTCTTCAATTCCATGGCAGTTGTGTTATGACATTCAAGGAGTAGTTATATTACTGACTTTATTCTGCAAACCCTTTGATGTGTTCTCGATCTCCTTGCTCCAAAGATCTTGCCAGGACAATTCTCTTTAATTTTTTCGTGACTCGAGAGTTGTCAATAAGGATACAGTAACATCCTTAAAACCAATCTTCCTTAAGATGCCTTTCTTCTTTGCCAAGCCCACATATTTTCATTAGTCATGCCATAAGAGGTGACTGCAGATGTGGTATTGACGTAGCCCTTTGTCATTGACGTTAAATAAGCATCGATTCTAATATGTCTTCTCAACCTAGCATTAAGGAGAATTTCTACTGCCACATATTTGCAATGCCAAAAGTAAAACTTTAATAGCTCCTTTCCATACCATTGTGCCCACTGTAATAGTCCAAAATGTGATCTCTTGTTCTACTAATTTCTCACCCAGTACTTTTCAACCTAACAACCATGAGTCTCAGAAAATTTCTCATATCTAGCATGAATATACCCGTTATGTCTTTGAGATGTTAGTGGTGAACAACTCATGACTTGAGCATGCCTTTGTTTTTTTTAAAAAGGGCATGTGAATGTCGCAACTATATTCTTATAATATGGAGGCCTTCCATGAGTTCATGATAATATTTCTTTTCACAATCTCTAATCTCAAAACCTCTCATGTCATATTCACTATCACCATAAAAGTATTCCACTGCAAAACTTTACTCAAAACTACAAGGAAAATTGCATCAACGGCTAGTTGTTGACCAAAAAATTTGAATTACGCAGACAACTTGAAGTTATTGAAATATAGTAACGATATGTTTGGTCGATTTGCTGGTGTAGACTTGCATATAACCCAGCATCGTTGGATGAATCAACACGAGGAATCATTGCTTTACCCAATATAGCAAGATCAGTACTCTTAATTTTCTCTGATGGAAAGCTTGAAAATACAACAGAGTTTCTATTTGACTCTTGCATGGGAGTACTATCATCCTCCCAAGGAGTACTATTTTCTAGTTAATTAACTTGGTCATTTTTTATTTTTCTACATATTTATTAAATCCATCCGTTCTTAACATATATTTACATTGGATTTATGTTACCTTTATTTAATGTTTACCTTCGTTTGATACCCCTAATTACTAATTAGATCGTGATGTGGAACAAGGGCACAGTACCCAACTAGGCATGAGCGTAGTCTTATCTATGTTTAATGCTTTTGAATATTTATTGCATTTAGAATCACATTATATAGATTAATATGAGAGATGTTTAATGTTTTTTTCATGCGTAATTTGAAGCTCACCCTTTAAAATATTTCTGATAAATTACAGACCTGTCCGAACAACTGATATTAAATTGAAAGGTAAATATAGTTTAATATATAGATATATATGTGTGTGTTTTATTTCAATTATTAAGTAAAATATTCAAATACTTATATTAAGTAAGTATAATTTTATATGTAAACTATACCCATAAAATAAGTGAAATAAATTGATCTTATATTATGTTTTTTATAATAAGTTATATATATATATGGTTTAAATATTGTATTTGTGTTTTATTTAAAATGAGGAAATGTGTAATATACTTCATGCTTAGCATGAAATAAATGGCACAAGCATACACACATAAATGGAAAGCACAAGTGTAGATCCATCTCAATCCTAGATCTATTAGAGTAAAAGGCACTAAGTTTCTCTTGAGGGCTAAACCTCTCTACAAGTTTTATGATATAAAATAGGTTTTCACCTCAAGATATATGATCCCTTTGGACATTTTATAGATATGAGATTAAGATGAGTCTATGATGGTTAGATTGTGTTGTAGTACAATGGAATCTGCCTTGTGCAACATCCAAGGAAAACCTAGTTAGTTAGAAAGAAGTATGAATGGTGTTCCTTAGGTATGGTTGAATGGAAATTTAATTGTGTACATAGTGCATGAGGTGTCAATCACTTGGTTTGTGTGGATTATAGTCTCCATTGAATCACAATATAGTTCCATCAAGTCACAAATTCAAATCTCATGGGGAATAATTGACTATGAATGTCATAGGTGGGAAAAATAAATTATTCCAAAATATCTTGACATCACACAATCTTAATAAAAATATGTAAGTCATGGATATATTGTTCTTCCATTCGAAAAAACATTTCCCCATCTAAACATAACATGAAAAAGATAAACTATATAATATTCGTTCCACCATAATTCTATATAATTTTAAATTATTTGTATAGTTTAATTGTTTATATATACATTTTTTAACTAAGTAAAATATTTGTTCTCTACCCATCACTTATATATATAGAGTTTGATTTGGAAAAATGTGCTCACCACATGAAATTGTGAGACGAACTTCCCTAGTTTTATAAAATATAATAAATTAAATCTATATTTTATAATTTTATTCATCTTTTCATCAAGTTAATTGGAAGAATATGTGCTTTTCGTGGGTGATTATTTTCTTTCCATAAATTATACTTTAATAAATCTATTTCCTAAATATGTGTCAAATTATTTATATATTTTTATGTAAAATTTAAATATTTACTTTGATTAACACATTTTTTAATATGAACGCTGAGATGAGGATTTCTATTTGTTTAAATTAAACCAAATATTTTGATTTAGAAAAAAGTGTTTATAATACTTATTTTGGATATTTGGTTGTGGATCATGTAATGTGTTTGTTAAGACATGTATTAAATGATTAACGAGTATAGGAAATGTATGCTTTGAAATTGGAGTGAGAAATCTGGTAAACTCTTAGGCACAACATATAAAAGGAGTACTATTATAACAAGGAGTACTATGATTCCATGAATGCCATACATGTTTATGGCTCCACTACATGACATAGCTCATAACTATATAAAAAATAGAGTCATGAATTCCTTGTCATGCTCTGACATGTTTAGAACCATAACATTGAAATGCGCACTCTTTCATGTTTTTAATTTTATCTAAGATGTAATTAGAACCATAACATTGAAATGTACACACAGGCATGTTTATAATTTTATGTGTGATGTAATTAGAACCATAAAAATGAAATGTACACTTGTTGAGCATTGAAATGTGGACTTCTAGTTTCCCACCTTGACTTTCAACCATATATAGCCGTTAACATACATAACAATCATGGAACCATGCATGTGAATGTTCATGGCTATCCCAACCATCTGGTGTTAGCAGTGTTGGGAGATAATCGTGCGTGATTTTTATTCATTATTTATTATCAAGCTACACCACCATGTACAGCTGAATTATCTTGCCAATTTCCACCTTCTAATTCTGGGTGGGTGTAATTCAACTGCTCAGCATCAGTTTCTTCATTTGATACAAATGGAGGCATCTTCATGCTCTTCTCTAGTTGGAAGTGTTTGTCAACTCTTCTCAAGAAGTATCCATACATGACGGATGTTGCATAGACTTGCCCCACTCAAACTGCCAATTGATGGTGTGCTTTGTGCATCCCTTTTTTTGTGATTGTTGTCCTTGTGAATCGTGACGCCTTCTACATTACAGTTATTGAAAAACAACTTGAGATATTCCTTGTTATAGAAGAAATTCCATTTTGGTGATGACATTGTGCATAACCTTCCATGAAGATTAATGTTAATTTTAATTTTCAATGATCAGTAGACCTATGTGTGTGAGATCTATTTGTTACTTTTCATTAGTTTTCATATGAATTTTGTTGTATATTGTTTTATTTTCAAAGAATATCTGAAAGACTCATATGCTCCCTTGATGAAACTCATAATTAAGTACTTCAGCTGTGAGGGCCGATTTTCTCGCATGTATGCCTATCCTATCAGATTGTTGATGCACTTTACTAGGTTGAGAATGATGAATCTCCCCTACTTTATTTGCCAGAACATTGAGAAGATGACCACCTTAGTGCACAGGAAGACTCCTCAGCAGCAGTATAACAATATATACCATTTTGCACTAATCAAAATTGTGGTCATGCATCAACTTGGTTTACAGAACATCTCATGGGAGAATTTCATTTCTCATGAGGTATTCACGGGTCCTCAAGTGTCTCTGGCAGCTTTTCATGAGACAAGTGGACCTTCACATCAGCAGGACATTCATGAGGCACAAACCACTAGTGTGCCAGTGTTTATCACCTACCAAAAGGGCACTAGAAGGTTGTTTGCAGCAGCAAAGTGAGTATTATCTCCACCCGAGGTGGAAGGGGTCTCGCTTCCTCCATCAGCAGAGTAGGTTCAGGACAAGGGCAAGCGGCCATTAAATGATGAGGGGCCTTCATGAGGGTAGGAGACAGATTTCATTCTCATTCAGGATGATGACACCAATTTGGGCCCACAAAGCTCAGAACTCAAGGAGATTATTCAAGAGCAACAGGCGGACATTAATGATTTTTCCCTCAACCTAGAAAGAGCCAAGTGGATAATAAAATATCTAGAGCAAAGAAACAAACAACTAGAGGATCAGCAAACCATTATGGAGCTGCAAAACATACGAGAAAACCGGCAAGCTGCCAAAAGGAGAAAAGTGAAGTTCACACCACTTGAACAAGAAATCAATGCTGATCGTGAGTCTTGGCTTGAGCAAACAAATATCCACTTAGAAAAGTTGCTAGAGTAGGCCAATACGGAGAAAAATATGTTGAGGCACATGGCATACCATTACTTGGCGAGAAACAAAAGTTGCAAGGCAAGAAACACGAACTTGAAGGCCAAGTTGAAGAAGGCATAGAGGAAGCGAAAAGAGCAAGATAGACTTCAAATCTTGGCCGAGGCTTCCTTGACTCAACATAGCACTTAGTGGAGGACACTCAGCCAAAATTTCAAAAAAATTGGGACACTTTTGCAATTTTGGAATTTTTGGGCCAAAAAACAGGTTTTTCTGCCCAATGCGCCGCGCCACCTGGCACTCGCTTTTAATGAGGGCCTCCTTTTGAGGAAAACTTAGCATTTTTGGATTTTTCATGAAAAATATGCATGCTCACGAATGGCCAAGAAATTTTGACAGGTATTGAGCTCCTAAAAAGGTCAAAAACACCTAAAAAAATGACCTTTCTGCCCCTTTTTGGACACACAAGAAGCAGTGTTGGGAGAAATCAGTTTTGGAGGGGCAAATGGAGGCCAAATTCAAAAATTCCACTTGTTCTGGAAAGTAGACAAGCATACCTTTCTAAGAAGGACACTTGGAGAAAATGTGGACATCAGGAAGGCCTCCAAAGACAGCTGCAAAAAGGCCCTATGCATACAGAAATCAGTGCAACGCATTGGAGGAATTTTACTCAGTTTGACCAAAAATACTCTATTTTTCGCCTAGTTTCTTGACAGTTTGACTTTTCTCCTTCTAAATGCCAAACTCATGATGTAATTTAAGGTGAATTGATGGATTTTGATGTAATTATGCTAAATTTTCACTCATAGAGGTACATTCATCCATGAAAAAGTAGTTTGCAACTGAATGAATCAATTCCCTAGTTTTTAGAGGCAAGTTGTTCCACTCCCTACTTTTTGGTTCTCAGTTTAGAATTTGTTGGAACAACACCTAAAATTATGAGCTCGACCCCCTAGAGGCTAGGATGAGGATTTTTTGCCTATATTTTGTGATTTTTCAGTCATTAGCAAAGGTTAGACTTTTGAGAAAGCTTGGAGCTTCATTGTATACATTTTTCAGCAGCTTTTGGCTAAGGAATAGACCAGAGTTTGCATCACTTTATGGGATTCATGTGGCATCTTGCTTTGGTATTGTCTTTCCTTCTATTATTGTAAGTTTACATGTGTTTTATGTATGCCATTATCTCTCTTGCTTCATCTTAACTAAAACAAACAAGGATAAAGGTAGAATCCATTGAAATTGTAGTGCTCTACCTAGGGTTTGCTTAGTTATTTATGTTTTCAGCTGTTTGAAGAGGATCACTGAGGTTTTCTTGCCGTCTTCAACTCCTCACCAGTCTAAAAGCTCTCCATTTCATTCAATTTTAAGTACTAAATCATTTGCCTACCTTGCCCCATAGAGATCTCTGTAAAACTGAGCCTCATTCCCCAAACCCAAATCTGCCTTTCCATTTGAGCCAACAAAACATCATCAAATATACTCAAACTCTTTTGCACACATACCTAGCCTAAGATCAGTATTCACATCAGTCATCTCAAGCCCTGTTGACTATATTTTTCTGAGATTGATAAGGAGAGAGCCCTCTCCCGACCTGGTAGGGCTAGCTACCAGATTAAGTGTGGTTTGATGTTATCCTAGATCCTACCTTTCTTAGTCTGAGGTAGATTTAGGCACTAACATAGTGGCGACCATACTGGGTAAGAAATTTTTTGTTTGTTAGTGTTCTTCATTTTATAAACTACAGACGGGGCCTGAATATTAGCCAGGTAACTTTCGAAACGCTTTTGCTTTTCATTTGTGAAAGTAGATAAAACCTGCTTCAGTTAATCTTTGATCTAGTCTTATAAATGGAACATCTGGCTTACAAATTGCCCCAGTACATATCATAATTCTAAACTTTTGGATGATAAGCTTAGAGTTTGATAGGCTGAACAAGTCGATAATGTCCATTTTATTTCTTGGAAGTAATAACACACTGGCTTCTAGAAGATATACTAGAGCAGATCCTGATCCTGATCCACCCCCTGTGTACGAAAATCCCAATCTCATTCCGAGAATCCTTCACCGAGAAAGTTCTGTGATTCCAGTGTTTCGATCTCATTCATGTCCGGTTGTTTTTTAATATCTTGAAGATCTTGAGTTTGACGAGCATTTTGATCTGTCATTGTTTGAGACTAAATCTGAAAGTGTTGTTCCTTCTACTATCCTAAATCCAAAGTTTGTCAAAGATCTTGACACTGAAAAGGCCAATAAATCAATTAGCGATTATATCTTGAAACTTCAAACTTCCATTGTGGCTACAAACATTCCTGAATTCTTAGAGTCTGCATCTACAACTCTTGGGTCACACAATTGCATCTAGTTCCGAAATTCCCATCGAAACTCCCTTCATTCCCACCGTTCCCGAGAAACCTTCTATCTTTGATCAAAAATCTGTAATGGTGTCACCTCTCTCCACTCCTTCTACCCCTCAAACATCAAAAGTTTCTTCACCTCCATCCACACTTCATACACCTCATACATCAGTTGCACCAACTCCACCTACATCCCCAAGACCGGTTGTAAATCCACCTAGAGCAATGGTTGCCCAGTTTGCACCCCTTGTGTTGCCTCAAAGTTTGGAAGACATGCCCGTCGATTATCAAAGAAAAATTCCATTGTTTGATGGCACTCCTCAAGGTATTATATCACAATAACATGTGGATAGGATGGCAGATTTCTTTGACCTTCATGAGATTGATGCAGAAAATGTGACAATGAGACTGTTTATACAAACGTTTGGAGGTGAAGTGAGGAAGTGGTTTAGAGCTTTGCTGGCTACAAGTATCACTACATTGCCTAATCTTCAAAGCCAATTCTTGGATCACTGGGAAGTGAAGAAAAACCATCTTTAGATCCTTTCTGAATATGAGAACATCAAGTGGAATGTTGGTGAGTCTGTTCAAGATTATTGTATTAGATTCAAATCGGTTTACAATGAAATTCCTCCTAATATAGAGCCACCTAAGGGGCTGGCTTTGATTAAGTTTCTGGATGATTTTAATCCGATATGGCCTGTCAATTAAGAGAAAGAGATCCAACCACTTCAAAAGACATGCAGAAAATTGCAGTCAGCGTTGAAGCTAATCTGTTTGCCAAGAGAGCTAAAACAAAGGCTGAAAAGAAGGTAACAATAAAGGAAGAGGTTTCCACTTCAGATCAAGTGCTCCGTAAGATGGAGAAGATGTTTGATAGATTGACAATTGACAATCCTGAACCATAAGTCGGAAATCCCAACTTCCATGGTCAACAGTAACCACAATTTAGAATCAAGCAAAGAGAGCAACAAGCACAAGACCAAGCAGCACATAAGCAAGTGAAGACACCCTTACAACATAATTTTGTACATGGTCCGGAATCAGATGATGAGGAGAATGTAATTGGAGAAGAGAATCATTTCTTTACACCTGATGATATGCCAATTTTTATCACTGAAGACGAGGAATATTCCGAGAACTTGGCTGTACAAAGGGACGGAAATTTCATCTTGGCCAATGAAACAATTCTTGAACAAGAGTCTGATGAATATCAGAGAGGGTACATAAATGCTTTGTCAGGCCAGCAGCGAAAATATTCACTCAGAAGTAAAGATGTGCCCATAAATCCAATTCAAAAAAGGAAAGAGACAACATCGCCAAAGAATGATCCTCCCATTGTGCAGAAAAAGGGAAAAGAGACAGTTGATCCTACCACCAGCAAACCACCATCAGCAAATGAAAGATCTAATTAGCCAAGTGCATCAAAGGAGAAAACTGAAAAGAAGGACGTTTCAGCTAAAGAGGTAGAGAAAACTTCAGTTTTTAACTTAGAAAATGAAATTGCTAAGTTAAAAGTATATATTTCTTTGACTAAGTTGATGAAGAACAGTAGCTATAAAGGTTAGGTGTCTAAGATTTTGAATTTAGATCCATTATCTGATATGGCAAATGTGGAGGATGATCAGCCTAAGTTGATCTTTGGTCTAGCATTGGAAGGTCAGTCTCAAGATAGTGATGTAGCTCCTTTTTACATCAGCCTTAGGGTGCATGACTATGTGTTACACAGTGCTATGTTTGATTCTAGAGCCTCTCACAATCTCATGCCTAAGGCAATCATGGAGAAATTGGGATTGGATATCACCAGAAAGTATCATGACCTTTACTCTTTTGATTCTGGTAGAGTAAGATACGTTGGTCTTATCAAAGATTTGGTGGTCAGTTTGGATCAGATTCCAGCTGAAAATGTTTTGATGGATGTGGTTGTGGCGGATATACCTCCTAGATTTGGCATGCTTCTTTCCAGATCTTGGGGAACAAAATTAAAGGGACATTGCAGCTTGATTTCTCCTATGCTACTATTCCTGTGTTCAGCCAAATGAGGAAATTATACTGGGAGCAAAAGATGAAGTACATGATCACTAGCAAGGAGAAACTGATAAATCATCCAATCAACTATGTACATACTGATTTAGAATCATTTGTTTTATATTCAGATAGCTTTAATGATGTGAATAGCCAAGTAGTTGAAGTAGAAGACATTCCAGAGATCACTGAAAATTTCAGAGAGGTCTTAAAGCAAGATAAACAAAGACATGATAGTACCGCTGAGCAGTCAGCCTTCCGACAACAGCAACATATTGATGGACAGCAAGGAAAAGTAACAGAGTGAACTGAATTTCAGCATTTGGAGGAGGACGAAGCCGGCCTGTAGAGCATGGATTTTGATGGTGCAGTAGGAAGGGAAGGTGTTGGAATTGGCATTTGGATACGCAACCCTATTTTCGCCCCAAACAAAGTGCCAAGTAATGTAAGGGTCCGTTCTTATCAATTAGCTTTTTACTGTTCAAATAATGAGGCTAAATATGAGGCTTTAATTGCTGGTTTGAAAACTATTAGAAAGTTAAATTCTAAAAGGATTTCAGTATATGGCGACTCTGAGTTAGTTATCAATCAAGTGAAAGGGGAATACCAAGCTAAGAATCCTCGAATGCGGGCATAACGCAATGCAGTATTAGATATCTCGATATCGTTTTCAAATTACACTTTGTGATGCAGGAGCAACCAGCAACAAAGCAAGCAAACGTGGGCCAGAGGATCAGAATAAAAGAAAAGCGTGATTTAAAGCAGAAAAATAGATTTAAAAAGGCTAAAGCAGATTTGAAGCTTTCATGCATGAAGCTTTTGTGGAGGAAATAAGGAGAGGATAGGATTGATCCTTCCTAAAATTCTTATATAATTGTAATACCATAAGGGTGTAGGAATATCTGTTTTATGAGGAATTTTGTGAGTGGCAAGATGTAGTCGAGCTAGAGCTCGTTTTAAGGCTGAAATGCCTTAATTTTGTAATTGTTCCGTAAATATACAAATATGTGTTCATGTTCTGTGTTAATTATATATTGCTATGTATTTATTACCTTGTGGTTGTGAGATTTTAATCCTATATTGCATGCTTGTAATGGGTTGAAGGGAAGGATCAAGATTTTTTTAAAGAGTTTGGGATTTTGGGCTTATACCCAGATCTCATTTCCATCAGGTGGTATCAGAGCAGTAAAAGATTCTGCGGAGTGAGGAACGAGGTACAGTTGTGTTAAAGATGGAGAGTTTATGGTCTTGCTATTGTGCAGATGGCGGCAGGGGAAGGTGAGAAGATTTGCAGCAACCTAGAGAAGGATGCCAAAAGACCGAGTGCGGGAGGGCTTGGTGAGGTATCGTGTAACAGAGGAGACTGTTACTGTAGAGGTTAGTTGCAGCGCACAGAGTTTAGTGAAAGAATGCAGTGGATAAAATTGATATTATGAAGACCAGAAGCATATGACCAGGAGGTCATAAATTTTTGTGCCTGGGGAGTCTGATGCAGGAGCAACCAGCAACAAAGCAAGCAAACGTGGGCCAGAGGATCAGAATAAAAGAAAAGCGTGATTTAAAGCAGAAAAATAGATTTAAAAAGGATAAAGCAGATTTAAAGCTTTCATGCATGAAGCTTTTGTGGAGGAAATAAGGAGAGGATAGGATTGATCCTTCCTAAAATTCTTATATAATTGTAATACCATAAGGGTGTAGGAATATCTGTTTTATGAGGAATTTTGTGAGTGGCAAGATGTAGTTGAGCTAGAGCTCGTTTTAAGGCTGAAATGCCTTAATTTTGTAATTGTTCCGTAAATATACAAATATGTGTTCATGTTCTGTGTTAATTATATATTGCTATGTATTTATTACCTTGTGGTTGTGAGATTTTAATCCTATATTGCATGCTTGTAATGGGTTGAAGGGAAGGATCAAGATTTTTTTAAAGAGTTTGGGATTTTGGGCTTATACCCAGATCTCATTTCCATCACTTTGACATGTGTCCCTTGTGTTTAGAATGTCATTGCAGATTCACTTGCAACAGCAGCAAGTAATTTGAAAATTCCAATGAATTCAAACAATAAGTTTGAAATTCATGTGAAACATCGCTCGGTTGTCCCTGATAATCAAAGGTATTGGCAAGTGTTTCAAGATGATGAAGAGATTGATGAATTTCTGCAGAATGAAGGTGAATTCAAAGACACTTCTATTGATGTGGAGTATGATGATGGTGAGGCGGATATAGAAGTCAATTAGATGGAAGTTTTGCAGCTGAAGGACAATGTCATTCCTAAAGGTCTAATACTTTTAGAGGAGCTGTTCGATCAAGATGATGTAGCTCGAAAACCGAGCTTTCAGCCAACCGAGAAAGGAGTTGAGGATGTGAACATTGGATCAACAGAAAATCCTAGAATAGTGAAGTTATCATAGGTGTTGCCTCCATAGGTAAAAGAAAAGTATATCAGTTTACTATCTTCCTTTACTGATGTATTTGCGTGGGATTATTCAAATTTGAAGGCATATGAAACAAGCATAATTCATCATATCATTCCAATCAAGCTAAATCAAAAGCCTTTTCATCAGAAGCTAAGAATAATAAATCCAAAGCTATTGCCCTCAATAGAGAAGGAAGTAAATCGTTTGTACAAAGTTGGTATCATCATCCCCATAAGATTTTTAGATTGGATTTCTAATTTGGTGCCCGTGCGCAAGAAAACAGGTGAGATTCCGTTATGTATTGATTTTAGAAATCTGAATAAAGTATCTTTGAAAGATAACTATCCATTGCCCAAGATGGATCACATACTTCAAAGAGTAGTTGGAGCACCCTGCATGTCGTTGCTTGATGGGTATTCAGGTTATAACCAAATTTTGGTCCATGAGGATGATAAAAATAAAACAACGTTCACCACTTTGGGGGGGGGGGGGGGGGGGGGGGGGGGGGGACTTTTCATTATGCAAAGATGCCTTTTGGATTGAAAATGCTAGTGCAACCTTTCAGCAGGCAATGGATATTGCATTTGCTAACAAAAAAGATGTCTTTCTAGTTGTTTATCTTGATGATTTGATAGTTTTCTCTAATTTAGATGAAGAGCACCTTTATCATTTGAAAATTGTATTTCAGCGGTATAAAAAGTATGGTATTTCTCTCAATCCAAAGAAGAGTCGGTTTGCCATGGATGAAGGCAAGCTTCTAGGTCATATTATATCAAAGGAGGGCATCTGCATCGATCCAGCTTAGGTGGAAGCCATTCAAAAGATTGATTTTCCACGAAGTAAGAAGAAGATCCAATCATTCAATGGTAAGATGAATTTCTTACGTCACTTTGTGCCTAATCTTGCAGAACATTTAAGGGAAATCACAAACATGCTCAAGAAAGATAGTGTAGTGAAGTGGACCGAGGAAGAAATTAAGTCTTTCAATTTGGTGAAATTGGCCCTATCTTCAGCTCCGGTTTTGATCAGCCCGGATTATACTCAAGATTTCATTTTGTTTTCATTTGCCTCTAATCATACTATGGCAGCGCTCTTGATGCAGAAAAGAGACCAGCTCGAGAAACCAATTGCATTTTTCAGCAGAACCATAAGGGACGCAACTTTAAAGTATAATATTATTGAAAAACAGGCTCTTGCTTTGGTAAAGTCATTGAAAGACTTTCGAGTCTATATTTTGCATTTTCACATCCTTGCTTTTGTCCCTAATGCTGCTGTCAAATATGTCTTAGTGCAAACAAATCCAGAGGGAAGAAGAGGCAAATGGATTGCTGCCTTGTTGGAATATGACATGGAGATCAAAACAACAAAGCTCATCAAAGGACATGGGCTGGCTAAACTAATGGCTAAGTCAAATTTTTACGCCTTGGACATTAATCTCATTGCTGCTATGTCCGAGGAAGATGAAGAAATTTCGCCCGCTTAGGTATCAAAATTTTTTCTTCTTTCTCCTTGGTATTCAGACATTGTTTATGTACTCCAAAATCTGTCACCACCACCTGAAATGTCTAAGAACAAAAGTAGGACTCTGAAATTGAAGGCTGCCAAGTTTTGTATCATGAAAAATGCACTTTATTGGAAAGATCCCAGTGGTGTCTTGCTCAATTGTTTGGTTCAAGAAGAGGCAAAATAGGTTATGGAAGACTTTCACAAGGGAGATTGTGGAGGTCATCTTTTCTGGAAGACAACAGCCAATAAAATTTTGAGAGTGGGATATTATTGGCAAACTCTTTTTGCTGATGTGTACAAAACTGTAGCAAGCTACCACGAATGTTAGATTTTTCAAGGTAGGAGGAAATTGCAGCCTTTACCACTCAAGCCCATTGAAGTAAGTGCTCCATTTCAGTAGTGGGGTTTGGACTTCATTGGTGAGATCCATCCTACTTCTTCAGCGCAGGACAAATGGATCCTCACAAGGACAGACTATTTCAAAAAATGGATTGAGGTGATTCCCACGAGGCAGGCCACTGATTCGGTAATCATGTCATTTCTTGAAAACAATATTTTGTCTCGTTTTGGCTGTCCAAATAAGCTGATCACTGATAATGCAGCAAATTTTAAATCTGAAAGAATGATTGAATTGTAATAAATATAATATCACTTTGGGGCACTCAACTGCATATTACCCACAAGATAATGGATTGGTGGAATCCTCAAATAAATCCTTAGTCAATATTATCAAAAAGCTGTTGGAAATGAACAAGAAAAGTTAGCAGAAAAAGCTTGTTAATGCACTTTGGGTAGACAGAGTAAGTCAAAAGAAATCTATAGGCATGTCACCTTTCGAGCTCATGTATGGTGTGGACACAGTCTTTCCGACCTCTCTCGCAGTCCTGGTGGTTAAACTCCTACAAGAAACGGGCAGTGAAGATGATCATTTGCAGCAGAGAATCAATCAAATGATTCATTTGCAGCAAACTAGGGAGGAGGTTTTTCAGAACACTTTCAAGCTGTAAGAGAGAATTAAGAAGATATATGATCGAAAGGAAAAGGTGGACAAGTTTCAAATAGAAGACATATTACTGAAATAGGACACGAGGAACGAAGATAAAGGTAAGCATAGCAAGTTTGAGAATATTTGGAAAGGACCTTTCAGGATTGCTGCATATCGGGGCCAAAATGCTTTCCTTTTGAAAGAAATGAATGGAGAAGACTTCCAGGTGGGTCAGTCAATGGTCGGCTGCTCAAACAGTACTATTTTTGAAATGTTTTCTGTTGTCATATGTATCACTATACATGCCAGTTTGTTTAAATTTCATTGCAAGTGTGTACTGTATCATTCTTTTAGTTTGGGGCCCGAGGTGAAGGCTATAAAATTGAGGTTTGATTTCATTTTGGTCTGGTTTGTTTGAGTCAGGTCTTTCATTTAATTCCAGTCTTGAAATTGAGTCAGTTTTGAGTTAGATTTCAGTCCTGAAATTGAGTCAAGAGTTTGGTTTTGGTTTGTCGAAGTTAATGACTCCATATCCCAATGGACAAAGGCACTTCTCGCTTTCCTAGAGATCTATAGTTCTTGGCACCTCCAGAGAGCTACCATGCCCATTGGAGCCAATGTTAGTGTCGGTATCTTCATCCCTCCGTCAGTGATCAAATTCTCTTGTTGCATTGCATGTTAGGTGTCTCGCTCGGTCAGCGACATTCCATTAGGATCATGGATCATCTGACAGTAGTGGCTTGTTGTACATTTTCCCTCATGTCCTTTACCTACTGGCCCATTTCCATTCATCTAGATCATCTGCAGTCATTTTTTGTCTTTAAATTTTGCAAGAGTCATTTTTAGGGTTTTCAGTCTTATTAGGTCTAGGGTTTTGTCAAAAAGGTCTTCAAATGCTCAAGAATGGTCAGCAGGCACATGAGGAGTTCAAAATAAAGTTCCAGTACCAATAAATTCCATAATCACATGCTCAGAGACTGATTTTTCCTCAAAACCCTGTTTTGAGGAAAAATAGAGTATTCTATGTTTTCATGTATAAATTTGATGTAATTTCAATTTTTCATATGTAAGAGCTTCAGTGGCAACCCTGGTCACCTTTCCACGCTTTAGCATCTCCATAACCTATAAGGAAAACAAAAAGTCAAATCATTCAGTTCATCAAAGGCAAAAAATAAAGCAAACTGCCTAAAAATAGAGTTTGAAAAGCAATGTCAAAATTCAAACATTACAAAAGTGGGTTTTATGAGTGAAAAATCAAAATATTTTGTATATAAACCATTTCTTATGTTTAAAGAGCTCATTTGCATCCAAAGGAGAAAGAGGAGGTAAGAGAAAGGTTGTGTTGGAGAAAAGAAGGCAAATCGTAGCAAACTATGCAAGTTTCAGGGGTGCGATGCATAGAGCTAGCGTGACACATTGGGCCACCCTCCACAGTGCAAAAAATACACTAGCACGGCGCATTGGAGTGGCGCGACACGTTGGGTTTGTGGCGCGGCACGTTGGGTTTGTGGCACGACGCATACAGCTTCAAGCTCGATTTCTTCCATGAAACTCATCCAAATTGCCAAATTTGCTCGATTGCCACCTATTCAAGTAAGTCAAGCATTCTTCCACTGCCAATGAATGAATTCCTCTAGATTTTTATGGTGATTTAGTGAGAAAATATTGAAACCCTACCTCCTTGCTATTTTTGCTCAAAAAACAATTTCTTACGGTTTACAGTTTGTGTTTTTGCTACTACGTCCACTCCATCACTCCCTCACTTTTTGATTCCCTTATTTATTTTCCAGTTTCATCAACTCATTCCCTAATCCCCATATCCTTAAATTCACTAACCCCATATCCCTAACTCCCACTATCCCAAACCCTAGCTATAAATTCATAAACCCTAATTGTTATCCCAAAGTCTAATTATTGTCCCTAAAACCCTTCTATTCCTCAAAGTCCTCTCAGCAAACATTTCCAAAACCCTTCATACACTTTCTTTCCACAGTCCCTCATACATTCTCATCCTTGATAACAAAAACCTAAAGACACCATAAATCTCTCGATACTCATCAAAGAAAACTCAAACATTTGGCAAACATGGAATCTGATCCTTCTTATGACCAAGATGAGGAGACACACAGTGATTCTCCTACAGAAATGCATGCACCAAGGAGACCTCACAAGGGTGGTAAACATATACGAGAGGAGCCTACTTCACTTGCCGAGCTGCAGGCCTGCCCTCTTGCTGTCACATGCTTTCAACACCAATCCTGTTATCAGTTCTGTGAGATGGTAGAGAGAGTCCAGTACCATCATGAGTTGGCTAGGTTGTTTGTGCTCCATCTTCATAATGGCCAAGTCACTCTAGCAGGTGTGACATTCATCTTGACACCGGAGTCTATTTCTCTAGCAACTAGCATTCCAAATGTTGGTGAGCAGTGGAATAAAAGGTAGCAGATTGACAAAGAACATTATGAGCTTTACATCAAGGCTGGTTATCAGAGACATCTCAGCAGATTTTTTCCCTTCCGGTATCTGAAAGACTCATATGCTCCCTTGATGAAACTCATAATTAAGTACTTCAGCTGTGAGGGCCAGTTTTCTCGCCTGTATGCCTATCATATCAGATTGTTGTTACACTTTACTAGGGTGAGAATGATGAATCTCCCCTAATTTATTTGCCGGAACATTAAGATGACCACCTTAGTGCACCGGAAGACTCCTCAACAGCAGTATAACAACATATACCATTTTTCACTAATCAAAATTGTGGTCATGCATCAGCCTAGTTTACAGAATGTCCCATGGGAGGATTTCATTTCTCATGAGGTCTCCATAGGTCCTCAAGTTCCTCTGGTATCTTTTCATGAGATAGGTGGACCTTCACATCAGCAGGAGATTCATGAGGCACAAACTGCTAGTGTGCCAGTGTTTATCACCTACCAAAAGGGCACTAGAAGGTTGTTCGCAGCAACAAAGTGAGGATTATCTCCACCCGGGGTGGAAGGGGTCTCACTTCCTCCATCAGCAGAGTATTTTCAGGACAAGGGCAAGCGGCCATTACATGGTGAGGAGCCTTCAAAAGGGCAGGAGATAGAATTCATTCTCATTTAGGATGATGACACCAATGTGGGCCCACAAAGCTCAAAACTCAAGGAGATTATTCAGGAGAAACAGGCGGACATTAATGATTTGTACCTCAACCTATAAAGAGCCAAGTGGATAATAAAATATCTGGAGTAAAGAAACAAACAACTAGAGGATTAGCAAACCATTATGGAGCTGCAAAACATACGAGAAAACCGGCAAGTTGCCAAAAGGAGAAAAGTGAAGTTCACACCACTTGAACAAAAAATCAATGATGATCATGAGTCTTGGCTTGAGCGAACAAATATCCACTTAGAAAAGTTGCTATAGAAGGCCAACAGGGAGAAAACTATGTTGAGGCACATGGCCTACCATTACTTGGCGAGAAAGAAAAGTTGTAAGGCAAGAATCAAGAAATTGAAGGCGAAGTTGAAGAAGGCATCGAGGAAGCGAAAAGAGCAAGATAGACTTCAGATCTTGGCTGAGGCTTCCTTGGCCCAACACAACACTTAATGGAAGACACTCAACCCAAATTTCAAAAAACATGGGACACTTTTGCAATTTTGGAATTTTTGGGCCAAAAAACAGGTTTTTCTGCCCAATGCACCGTGCCACCTGGCGCTCGCTTTTGACAGGGGCCTCATTTTGAGGAAAACTCAACATTTTTGGATTTGTCATGAAAAAATATGTATGCCCACGAATGGCCAAGAAATTTTGATAGGTTTTGAGCTCCTAAAAAGGTGAAAAACACCTCAAAAATGACCTTTCTGCCCCTTCTTGGACACACAAGAAGCAGTGTTGGGGGAACTCCGTTTTGGAGGGGCCAATGGAGGCCAAATTCAAAAATTCCACTTTTTCTGGAAAGTAGACAGGCAGAGCTTTCCAATAATTTTTTGTGATACTTTATTTTATTATTTTTAAATATAACATTTAAATAACAACATTTGTGAATAATACAACAATAACAAAATTATAAATTTTAAATATATTTTTCAATATAATCAATATAATAACATATTTTCGATCTTTTCCTATTGTGTTAATGAAATATTTCCAAATTAAATAAATAATATTATCAATCTATTACAACAAAGTAATAAAAATTACAGGTTAGAATTTATATTTAAATGTAAAATGTGTTAAATTCAAAAATATATTTATTAACATATATATCATTTAATAAAAAAATTAAATATTAAATATTATAATATGAAATTTTAAAAATATTATTATTATGTAATTTTAAGGTTATAGGCAAATCAGACACCAAATTGGTGTATAAGATTTTCTTTTTTGTGAGACAGAATCCAGAGCTTCACAACGATTTGACTGTGAAGTCTACCAAGGCATATATACTCTTTTTTTTAGGGGGACGGCCCCAAAAAGCCATATATTGACAAATATTTACAATCTGTACATAGTACAATCATCACCGGCCATGGCCCAAATACACTGCAGCGCAGCTCCACAGGAATCGAAACTGGCCGGGAGGTGCAAACCGACCGCCCCAACCATTACATCATGCACTCATATGCCAAAACATATATACTCTACCTCCCTTAATTTTGAACCTATAACCTTTTTAAAAAAAATCACATACTCTTAACTATTAAACCCACTGAAATTATATATAAAAATATATATATAACATTTTAAAATTTAAAAATATCTGTAATTAATATATAAAATCTAAATTTAAAAATATTATAATTTTATTTTCATTTCACAATAATTCCAATCCTTAACCCCTTTTCTAAAATTTTAAAACCTTCACATAAACCGATTAATCTACATCCATAAATTAATATATAACAATCCTGTCTTCTTTTTAAATCAAACAATCCGAGAAATAAGAAAAAAAGAATATAGGATTCATAACGAAACTCAAACCATTTTTTATCATCTTAATTTAAGAAAATACCAATAAGCAGGCTACACGTTCAACTTAATTTGCTAAATAATTTTTGTCATCTTTAATCATCCCGTGACAGGTCAAAATCATGACTAATCCACAATTTTCAAACGTGACGTATTTGGTGATGATTTTAAAATCATGGGTAGCCCTTCACGTGGCAGGTAAAAAATTTTATCGTTCCACATGTTCCATGGTTCAACTGTTTTTGGTCATTATTTTAAAATCTAAATCTGACATTTCACCTCATAACAATTTTAGGATGTACTAAATAACTAATTTGTCTATACGTCATAAATGCACGGGATTGTATATTTTTGTAGTTGATTCCGTGATAAGTTAAAATCATTACTAATTTATAATTTTCAAACATGATGTGTTTGGTTATGATTTTAAAATTATGAGTTGTCCTTCACAAGTCAAGTAAAAATTATTATTGGTTCACAAGTCCATGGTTCCATTGTGTTTGGTCATTATTTTTAAAATCTAATTTTAATTCTTTAACTTACAACACGATTCAGGATGTAACAAATAACCAACTTGCCTATGAGGCATGAATGCACACACTAGTATATGTCAATAACTACCAAAATCCTTATAACACGTTTCAAGATGTAACAAACAACTAACCTGCCAATAAGTCATAAATGCACCCACCAGTGTATGTCAATAACTATCAAAATCCAATGTGAACAAATGGGCATATACAACACTGTGCATTTATAGCTCATTGGCAAGGTCAAAATAATGAGACTGTTCTCTTGATTTTAAAATCATCACTTTTCATGGTTCAAACGTGTTTGGCCATTATTTTAGAGAAACTGGGTCCCCATGGATTATTTATATTTTATTTTATTTCTTATTTCTTATTTTTTTAAATAAAGTCATAGTCACTAAGACTAGATTAGTAGTGTGCAAAAAAAATTATGCTTTAAATTGTATGAAAGTCTTTATAACAAATTTAACCGAGCTACTGATCCCTTCAC
The DNA here is from genome assembly GCA_000404065.3 of Pinus taeda. Lineage (NCBI taxonomy): Eukaryota > Viridiplantae > Streptophyta > Pinopsida > Pinales > Pinaceae > Pinus > Pinus taeda. The sequence goes on from APFE031736268.1 coordinate 123,154, forward strand.
ATTGTAGGCACAATTTTGAATTAATATGTTTTGAATTTTGGTCTGATAAAACCATTCCAGTGCAGGAGAAGATGGAGATATGTTACCTATGCATCATGAGAATGCTTCTACTCTTGTTTTGTTTGATTATGCCTATAGTTCCTTCTGTGTTTTCTATGCAAGGCAATGCTTCTGATTAAAAGGTTGTGCTTGGATTCATGTCTGCTATTGCTACTTATGATCCATCCCAATCATTACCCACTTCTTGGAAACCAAATGTTTCAGTCTTGAGTGGATGGGAATCACTTGCAGCAAGGACACACAGGGAATGGTTACCGTCGATGTGGGGAGTATGGGATTACGAGGTATAATTTCTCCCCTTCTCGGCAATCTCTCGTTCCTCAAAATTCTCGACCTTCGCAATAACAGTTTTCATGGTCATATTCCTTATCAACTAGGAAGCCTTTTTCGCTTAAAGATGCTTGCCCTCTCTGCAAACCAAATCCAAGGTTCTATTCCATCCACTTTGGGTGGGTGTCGTAGTTTAACAATCTTCTCTATGTACTCTAACAATCTTGGATGAAACATTCCCTAAGAAATATGTGTTCTCTCCAAGTTACAATACATGGCCTTAGCATATAACAATCTGACAGGTACGATTCCCGATTGCTTGGGAAACATGTCCTCTCTGAACCAACGATCAAAATTGAACACGTCAGAGCCCTTCAAAGGGCCTCTAGCACATCAGAAAAGCAGGGAGAAAATTTTACTAGTCAAAAAAAATTTAAAACTTGAATTTTGTCATTTAAAAAAAAATGGAATAATATCTTAAGTTTTTTTAAGAAGGGTTGTTAAGTTGTCAACCCTTTTTTTAAATTTCATTTTTTTTGAAATCCGAATTTTGGGAATTCCAATTTCCAAATGTCAGTCTATCACAAATTACAATGGTTGAACTTGTGAATTTCCTTTTTCAACTGATGTTAAAACTTAAATCACATTTTTGTGTTGCTCACATTTCAAAAAAAACAATTTCCTTTTCAGTTGATTTTTCTAATTGTGCATATGATGCAAGTTTTAACATCAATTATTATGTCACAATTACCATTTGATACCATTACATTTGGCAGTTTCGATTGAGAGCGACTAGATGTCAATATGGGCCATGTATTAACTCTGTAATTTTATTGGGTTGTACCTGAAGGCTGCCCCTAAAGCAAGGTTTGACGATGATTTAAGCTAGAGAGGAGTGTAGATTCATCATTCGGTAGACGCCTATCAAGCAAGGTTTAAGCACGATTTATGCTTGGAGAGGAGTGCATTCAACAAACTTCCTAGCATACTGGATTTGATTTGTTTGCGGATTCCCAATTCAAGGTATGTCTTCATATTCCCAATTTCTGAGTGAGTTACTTGTATGAGTGTTAGTAAATGTGCTAATGACTTGGAAGCACGGTACTACCTCAACAACCATCGATTCTAATGTCTTCCTAGCCCACCATTCAGAGCCTCTACCAATAACAATGACTAGCCTAGCAAATAAAGTGTGAAAAACAACCCAATAAGAAAAGTGTTAAAAATCAAACTTTAGAGTAGTAAAGTTTATATGTATAGTTTTATACTGAGGAATTATATATATATAAAGTATAGATTACTTGGCTTTTACTAGGTTTAAGCTTTTAAAAAAACTAATATCAAAATTTATAATTATTTCACTTTACGAGTTCAATAAAAATTTATAACAATTTCACATTGCCGTGTATTGGTTGTGCGAAGAAAATTCATTGAGTTTTACCATAGGTATTCAACCATCCTCGGATTGACAACCTTTACATTAAAAACCTGAGAAGGATTCTCACAATAAAAAATACAATAATGGCCTCTGAATTTTACAGAGCAAGAATGGGCAAGAATTTTGGGGCCTCTAGTTTGTTTACATTAAAAACCTCAAAAGAATTCTTACAAAAAAAATACAATAATGTCCTCTGAATTTTACGGAGCAAGAATTGGCAAGAATTTTGTAGCCTCTTAATACAAACCAGTGGCTCACTCCCTTTAATTAAATTAAAGATCGTAATTTACAGGGGATAATGCAACTCTTATCTCATTTCTTGGTCTGCATATTGGACGCAAACAATGTTTTGCATTTCATCTTCATCATTGTTATTGAATCACTCATAAATGTTACACGAGGAATAATCCGTAGGCACATGCACAGTAGGCACATGCTGAGCGCTTCTTCTTGCTAGATCCTTGCAGATCTCCTCAGCAAAAATCTGCTGTGGGGTTTGCTTGGGATGGATATTGAAAACATCTTCCGGCATTTTGTCCGTCGATGTCATTGAATTGCTCAGGGAAAAGTCCATTCTTGGGCGAGATATTTGAATCATCGTTCTGCGTTTCGGCTTCCCCATCGCTATCGTTTTGGTGGGGCTTTCTTGGGCTATACTGAGAACACCGTTTTCCATTTCCCCTTTGCCACTGCTGCTCAGTAAAAATCTCTAGGAGGGTTTTTCTTATGCTCGAAATTGCAAGCACCCTTCTGCTTTTCGCTTTCGCCATTAAAAGCACCCTTCTGCTTTTCAACTTCGCTATCGTTGTTGCTAAATCGCTCAGGAAAAACCTTAAGTGTGCCTTTCTTGGACTGGATATTCTTCTGCATTTTGTCTTGGCCATCGCCACAGTTGAACTGCTCGTAATTCTCACAAAAATGTTGAAAGTTGTAATTTCACTGCGCGCGCGGGTCAACAGTCATCGCAGCGCCAAAACCACCGAAGCAAACAAGGAAACCGGCGGTAAGTTATCACACCACTCACTGGCGTAAAGTGGTTTCCGGACTAAGGGCTCCGATGCAATTTGGTGCAGCCACGTGGATTGCCATGACGTCAGCCTCAAGCACTTTTCGGAAGGTAACGCTCAGTCATCTCACCCCTTCCGATATTGATTTCTTCCGTCCAATTTGCTCGTGCATCCTCCGCCGTTGATTGCCCCAAGGTGCATACGGTCAACATTAAAATATTGCGTGAGTAAGGTTTGGTCAACTTACCCCATCTGATATGCGTCCGATCAAAAGGGAATGCTGTCCGCCATCCGATCGCAAGGAAGGTGCATAAGGGGACAGGTGAAATAAATGTTGCGTGGTGTAATGTTATTGCCCATATCTTATGTTAAAGGGCTGACATTTTCTTTGGTAAAGTATTTAATGTTTTACGGCATGTAATATTTGTTTTACGGAAGCATGGGCGTATTTACTTACGGTATGTAAGTTTTATTAAATAGCATACCAACCGCATGAGTGTTGACTTCCAATTATTGCATTGCACACGGGGAGAAAATGTATGGGTTCGTTGCAGCCAATAAAAAACCCTTGGGAAATGTAATGTAAAATATATACAGCTTGTAATAAAAATAGCATACCAACCGCATGAGTGTTGACTTCCAATTATTGCATTGCACACGGGGAGAAAATGTATGGGTTCGTTGCAGCCAATAAAAAACCCTTGGGAAATGTAATGTAAAATATATACAGCTTGTAATAAAATGTGTGAAGTGTGAGTTGCACACGGAGAGGAGGAAAAACCCGTATTCGCAGCAGCGAATGAAAACACAGAGTGAAAATATTGTATTGCAGAGGAACGCACAGAAGTGCATGAATTAGTTTTGGGTTGAAATGGTTTTTGTGAGGAAAGTGGTATGAAACGCTGCAGCAAATGAAGACCATGGTGAAAACGCAGCAGGAGTAAAGTTTTTGTTTGTAATGTAAGGTAAGAAAAAGAATGTACAGCAGTGCAGGAGAAGGAGGAGTGAAAGAAGAAAAACCATGGGCAAGTATGTGAAAAGGTAAATGTGTAAATCCCTGTAAGTTTTTGTTTTCACACAGCAGTGAATGTAAATGAAATATTTACACAGTGGTGTAAAATTTCATAGGAGGC
>APFE031736269.1:3531-16236 GCA_000404065.3 Pinus taeda
ATTTTGTGGGACATCATTACATGACTCATCGATGGATGGCTGTGACCATACCTGAGTCTTCTTAAGGATGGCTGCGACCATACCTCTTATCATTATGGTCTCTTCAGCTGGGTGGCTGCGTCCACGTCACAGAAATTTCTTCATATGTCTTTTGGATGGCTACGCCCATGCCTAGACTACATGTAATTGAAATATCAGTTGTATTTGCCTGCAGGTTCTCCCTGGTGGTGCTCCAGTCCAGCAGTGTTGTAAAGCATTTCACCCCTCCCACTCTCTCGGGCTTCATGCTTTAGGGGGCATCTGTTACACAGTAAAATGTCACTGCCATCATGTCAGTCTCCCTACTGTGTTATAAAACCACATTCACCTAAGCTCATGCTCCTTGAAATGGCTAAAAACCCTCTTTGCCTAAGTTAAATGAATCATCACGTCTGTTCATTAAATAATCGTGCTGACCGGCGGAGGCTAGTGTAACTGTTGCACTGCCAGCGCGGAAGAACATGTGTTTTCCGCACTAGTCCAATTTTACGGACAGCGCGCCCTCCGCTTGTACCCTTGAGCGCTGACCAGACCTCCTCTATAGTTGATCTGCGATGCCAACGCGCCAGACCAGTTTTGCACCCGTGTTGATCCTGTTTAGGTGAATTTGTTCTAACAGCCAACCTTCCAGATGACTCCAGACTTGGTTGTTAGCATTGTTGAGGTCACCATCCTTTCTCTGGCATGTCTATTCGACTGACCATCCACTTATTTTGGGGGAAAGCTCATCCTTTACCTATTCATGGAGACTCCTTCTCCTTTATAAGCCTCCTCCATTGCCCATGAGCAGCTAGTTTGGAACATATAGACTTTGATTGAGGGATTCTTAGTGCATTAGTGCTGCTCTTTGTAGGCATTTGGTGTGTTGTGTGAGGATTGCTTTTGAGCTTGAGGAAGGTTATGAGCTTGTTGCCTTGTATGTGAGAGAGAGACCTCTTTGACTTGGGAGACCCACTTCAAAGGTGAATGCTTGGAAGACATGCTGGCTGGACCCTCTAAAGAAGGACTCAGCGTCAGGACTTTGGTTGTACCTTACTCTATTTCATGATTAATAAAGATAGATGACTACTCTTATGGTTCCATTTCCATTTGTCCTATGAATGATTAATGTAAATTGTATCCTTCCTGACTGATACATAGTTGTTTTTAGTAGATTTTACGCTCGTGTTTGCTCTCTCTTTGCTTGTGCAGGTGTCCATCCGCGAGGATAGTGGAGGACTGTGATTAGCTGGAGCAAAGAAGCGAGAGGATCATCTCTTTGACAAACATAGCATTGGAATCCAAGTAGGTTTCTTTTACCCGCTTGTTAATTACAGCTAGGAACCTACAGTGTAGCATTGTTTGATTGTTGCTAGACCCCCTTTGGGCTAGTAGCGATCGCCTCTATCCGTAGAGGGGATTTACCTCTACAACAGGGTGTGTTCTACGAATGATTAGAACTAGGTGCATTCGTAGATGAATTTTCACAATGGAAATTAGAGATAGCAGAATCACCATCGATGTCAGGAAAAAGAGGAGGAGGTGTGGACAAAAGGAGGCCATCCTTTACCATGGGTTCATGTCCAGATTCCCACATAGAGTCATCTTGAATGATAACACAGGTTGGCTGTACAACATCAACTCCATCGATAGCCTGATCCTTGTTCACAACACGTGTGGAGTCTGGAATGGAAGAACACAAGACAGTACAATCTTGGGGATGAATGGAACGCAGGGACGGAGGTTAAGGGAACAAATCCACGTGACAACCAATAGGCTTGCAAGCAAAATCTACAAAGATATCAAGAGTAGGTGGGGTATGAGGATGAGACATTTGAACAGACATATTTGCACATTATCCCACATCACTCTATGGGGGTGGAGCTGTTTGATGAGGGGAAGGCAGACAGTCACTTGTGATAGCGACTATGTCCACTTGTGATTGTGAAACTCCATCACCGAACTATGCTAAGTGGGGTTTGAACCTTTTCTTTGCATTGGGATAGATTGAATTGTGAAGGCAATATTCAAATCTATCCATGAGATATTGGAATTTCATTTGAATTTTTAGAGCTTAAAACATGAATAGACGGAAGCATTGTGAAAAAACCATAGGCGATTCATGTGGGGCATTTTGTTGTTTCAATAATTTTTTATCAAGGGCTTCGGGATCAAAATGGTGAAAAACAGATTCAATTAGATCACTGAATTGCTTGAATGAGTGCACAGAGAGATGAGGCAGTATACTACACCATCGCAATGGGTGGTCCTGAAGTGTGTGTGCGAGCAAAAAACAAACCTTTGTTTCATTAAAACCTTCCACGTTCTCCATGAGCGCATGGAAGTCATCTAAGTTCTTAGACCAGGCCACTTCACCTTCACCATCATACATGATTTGTGATAAATCATCCCAGAACTCCTTCTTGACAGGAAAGGTATGTCTGTTGGACAGACACTTCGGAGGGTCAAGTATAACAAAATCCATGATAGATGTGTGAAGATTCAAAATAGATTCTAATGACTTACATTGGCATCTAGCCCTCCTTCTAGCACCAGAAATGTTGACGGTGTTGGACCCGCCAACATTTAGGGGATCTCCCCGGTATGAAGTCCCAACTAAAACTCACACTGTTTGGTATAGGAGTCCCATCCTGTACGATGGCTTGATTGCCATTATCTTAAAGATATGCCTTAGCTCTTGCTTGTTAGCACTTGAGAGTGGTCTGCTTTGTCTTCGAACAATGATGTCCACGTGCCTGGTGAGTGTTGAGTGTTACTTGTGTCAAGGTTCTTTCGCCGCAGAGGGAGAGGGTTGAAGTGAGTCTCCAGTCGAAAGGGAAGAGTGCTAACTTTATTAGAGACACAAAACACAGCAGGACATGTGTCGCTTCTGGTGGAGTAGTCCACATGGATGTAGCAGTCATAAACAAACAATGAAGGGATAGCATGTACAACACTCAACAGAGTAGTCCACGCGAGTGCGAGCGTTTTTATAACAAGTTTATGGGAATGGTTCTGTCTAGTGTCTAGTGAGGTAGCCCACATGGGAAAGACAATGTTAACAACTTATACAACACATTTTCATAAACATATTTATTAGAACAACTGAAATAGTTCAATTGTCTTAACACAGGTTAAAGAAACATGCATTACTAGTGTCCAAAGAATACTCTTACAAACAATTACAATACATGTGTGAAAGTGTTTTGGTCCGTTAATAGACTTTTGAATTAACTTAAAGTTCCAAGACACATTGGTACACCATACATCAGTAACCCCATAAGCGGGGTATTGGAAGCACAACTCACTCCTCAAAGAAAAGATTATAGACTCTCAAGGCTATGTGGGAGGAGCCAATGAGAAATTTTTTTTGCATGTACAAATGAGGGGTATTTATAGCTAAGGGTAAAATTGGCCCTTGTGACTATTTGAATTCCCTCATGACCGTTTGACTTATATGACTCTTCAACTTTACATGACTCTTTAGATTTACATGTGGGTCTCTTAGACTTCCATGTTACATTACATTGATTACAATGGTATTGCCCACATTAGTGATGTGGCCGAGATGACTCATGACAAAACTTGATACGACAATGTTGGTATGTTCATGTTGTTGGTGGTGTCCATGTCTAGATGTAGTGCTGCTAAGTGATGGATGTTCTCTTGGTGTACCATAGCTTCATCTCCGCATGGAAACATGTGTGAAGTCTTTGATGGTCTTGGTGTTTTCTTGATGTTTGCATGTGCATGTTCCTCCTTCACTTGTACTTTGACATGCTTCATGTATTCATTCGTCCGCAAAAAAATCTCCTTGCATGCATTCCTCATTCATTTTTTCGTGAAACAATTTCATCACATGCATTCCTTGTTTGTCCATTCGTGAAATAATATCCTTGCATGTGCTCTGCTTGTTCATCGTCGTGTCATGTCTCATCCATGTACCTGTATTTGTAATCACTCACAACGAGACGCCATCAAATATAGAAATATCATGGCCTACCATGATGAATCTTGTTCACTTTTAGATGCACGTGACTGGGAGAGAGGACAAGGATTTGAAACTATGCAAGGCATATTTCAAGCCGTGATGCGAGCTCTGGCACTTTCGGTGAAAATTGTGCAAAGGTCACTGGGAGGCTAAGATGGACAATCTGGATCAGCAGTGACTGTTCATCGAATCTGGCTCAGCTGGAGGGAACACCTGCACAATTCTTTCGGGGAAGTAGTGTAGGCAGCAGAGGAGGACTGGAAGCCAAAATTGCGTAATTTCTCCTGGGATCTGCCAGTGAGCTATAGGAGGCTTGCTTGGAAAAATTGCATAATTTTTCTTGGGAGATGGCAGTGAGCTGCGGGAGTTTGCTGGTAAAAACTACACAATTGTTGGGAGTTTGGCGTGTTGAACATCCCATCATAGTTTTTAAGCTAAGCGGGATGCTAGGAAGCTGGGAGACTACTCATGAAAACTGTGTAGTTTTTTGGGTGAGCAATAGGCTTACTAACTGGGTGAATGGCTGGAAAAATTGTGGAATTGTATGAGGGAGAATATGATGGACACAAGTTGTCTATCTAGCCTGTCTGTGTAGTTTCTTCAGTCAATAGAGCAGGCAAGCTTTGCATATTTTGTGCAATTTTTTGGGGGAGTGAGTCTAGGGCTCACTGCCCGGTCAAACTCTCTAGTTGACCAGCTGGAGGCTTGGTTGATGTGCTTGTGGGCAACATAGATTGAAATGGTTTGCTAAGAAACTTTTGTGCTATTCTGGGTGATATTCAGTTGAGTCAATTCCAGGGTTGCATAGTGCAGACTTCCTAGGGAGCAACCTCAAACTCTGCATTATTCTAGGCAATAGTACATAATCACTGAGAGTTGAAACTGCGTAATGCAGCTCAATGGATGGTTGACTATTGGAGGATGGTCCATTCGACAGAACTTCAACAAAATAACCAAGAATGTGAATGAGTGAACTTGTGCATGTGTGACCTTGCGAACACACACTCAACATGACTTGACGACAAGACACATCGAACCATCAAGACAACAACACTTAGTGTGACTAATCGATGGTGTAAGAAACAAGTGTGACACTTCTGATAGATCATTGAACAACTGCAACGACGCTTGCGTGACAGTGCATACAACGTCGTGTATGAGTGCGATAGATGTGTACATGGAGAACACAACTCAAACACAACCTTCAACATCCCCTGAACGAGGTTGCAAGCATGACATAGAAATCAACATGCCAAAGATGAAAGTTGGCGAACAAGTGAAGAGGAAGCAAGACATGTAGAAGAAACAATAAGATGAATTTTCACGTTTGCGCACATGCATGTTACTGAGGATAGGATAATATGACAATGACAAGCAGTCCTGCAAACTCAACAAATAGGTGTACTTCAAAATATGTTCTTTACTTAACATAGTTACCCTCAAGATGATCATGCATCTGATGAAGTTTGCATGCGGTCTTGATATTTTCCATTACTCGGTTCGTTGGTCCTTCTCCTCAACTCCTTGGAAGAGATTTCAGTATGTCACCTTTTCCTGTAGTCACTAAGAGGTAGATCTGCACAATTTCGAAGTGTAGTGCAACTGGACTGCTCTATGCATTTTTGAAGAGCAATGTTGGCTGGGGTCTCGTGGGTTTCGAGGTTTTAGCAAGCAAGGGAGGTTGGTGTCTCTACGCACTATGGGATTTCTGCAGGCAAGGGAGGAAGCTTGATGGTTACAGAAGCAAATCACACAGTTCCAGGAAGATGTAAGAGGCTAGGTTTCTCGAAAAAATGGCTAAGTGTGAGAACAGAGAAACATATGTAAACAATGATAGGACTCGACTGTGATGGCACACAAACACTTAGTGACACACGTAGACCATCTAGAATGCATAAGACATACTTTGCTTGATGCAACAACCTTCTTAACAAGAGTGCCCGAGGTGACCGTGAAACATGTCTATGTTTTGACGACCACTCATATGCACACAATTCCCTTAAAGCAAGACAAAATTTCCTTTCATGACAAATAACAACCCCTATGCTCGAAAATGATACAGGCTTCATAAATATGAGAATGTGGACAACTCTTAGGATCAATGAGGGGAGATTGAAATCATCAACTTACCAATAAGTGACCAAGGATGATCAATCGCAGGATCCAATGTAGGCTCTGAAATTTTCATGCGACCAAAATTTTGGAGGGTGGTTGTAGCCGCTACAACAAGTCCAAAAGCTATGTGGAATACCAAATATTATTGTAAGCGACAAAGATCTAATTTTCACTAGAAATTTTGGACTTGATTATTTTCTTGTTTGGTGATCTAGGTGGATATTGGTGGCCACCAGTCTATTCCACTTGGACCCCCACTCTTGTTTCTTTTCAATTTCCTTAATTGTAGCACAACTTACTGTTTTTGGTAGTTTTTTGGGTTCCAAACTTGTGGAGCTGTTTTGAAGGACTTAAAGAGGTTTTTAGGGAAAATGAAGAGATCATAAAAGTCCCAAACCAAATTCATTATTTTTTTTAGTCTCCTCTTTGAGATCTTTGAAACAAGGTATTATGATAACCAAATGAAGATCGTACGCCAAAGTTACAATCTCGAGAATGTGATATACCAATTTTCCCAAACAATTCCCACATTTATTGCGATTCATCTCCTAGGGTTATGTTTTTGGATGTTTATGGTTTTTTCCATTGTTTCTCAATAATAAATAGGCCTTTGAGCATCATTGTAACACAATTTAGAGGCATGTATCTACCACATATCTTCTTAGAGATAAGTTACCATCACCCGAGCTAGTTTATTTCCATTTCTGTATGTAGGCATATTTTAGTTCTCTGATATTAATGAAATGAAGTTTTATTTCTACTGTTGTTTAGGGTAGAATCACCCTAGGGTCTTGGGTTGGAAACCCAATAGAGCAGAGGGCATACATCATAAAGAGACACACAAACAAGCAGTCCTAATACTTGCACAGTTAAACTTGGTACAAAAGGTCTTACTCGTAGGTCCTACATTTGAGGTTAGATCAGATAAGCATGTAGGAAAATAAGTATTAATGTGAGATTTTATAAGCAAATCATGACTTAAATTAATGCATAAAGACCATAATCATCAAGAACAAGAAAACACCTCTTTATTAATGTAAGCTAAAGAAAATACAGAAGAACTACAACCTGAGTCGTCTGTCGAATCCAAGCAAAACCGTCCTCTGGATCCATCCTACCCAGGCCTCAATAATCTTCCTCCATAAGTTTACACACGGATGTCATGAAGGGATGATGAACATCTCAAGAAGGAAACAAGGGTTTCCTATTATAGGGAGTGCAGAAGCCACATGGATATCTTCAAACTTAATCAGGGATGTAATCAACTATAATATCAATATCTAATATTTTCTCCTCCCCTTATGCCTTCCCATGAAGTTGTATTTATGCTTCTCCAAATTAGCTTTTTTAGTTGGGAAATAGTTGGGCTATGGGCTATAGTAGGTGGGTATCTGATCAAACCCATAAAACTCGCCTGAATTAAGGGAGATTATATATTTTTTAATGTTTTAACACATCTATGCAGGTTGGGTATATGCTGACCTGCATGTACATGTGCTTTAGATAGGGCATAATCACGTATGGGGTTTAGAACATTGTTTTTTTAGAAAATGGACCAAGTATGGTAGGGAAGGGTTGCCCTACACCATATCAAAGAGCATGAAATCTACCAAGGGTGGTAAATGGTGCTATAGAATATGACCCCTAATATGTGAGGTCAGAAAGGGTACATGATGGCAGAAATGTATTAAATGTATAAAAAGAATCATGCAAGGACCTTAGAGCAGTTCACCAGATTTAAGCCTGCCAAGCCAATGGAAGAGATCAGAAAGAAAGCTGTTATTTGAGGTAGGCATACCCAAGCTCAAAGATAATAAAGCATGTTTGCATATCAAATACAAAAGTAGAACCAATATGTATACAAGTATAAAAGACCTAAAAATACATAGTGGATCATTTGATCATATCCATAGAAGGCCATATCATAGGGCATCAAATCTACCAAGGATGGTAAATGGTGCTATAACAAATTCCCCCTAATATATGAGGTCAGAAGGGGTACATGATGGCTGAAATGTATTAAATGTATAGAAAGAATCATGTGAGGACCTGAGGGTAGTTCACTAGATTTTAGCCTGTCAAACCAGTGGAAGAGATAAGAAAGAAAGCTATTGTCTGAGGCAGGCATACTCATGCTCAGAGATAATAAAGCATGTCCACATATGAAATACAAAAGCAGATCCAATATGTATACAAGTATAAAAGAACCGAAAATACATAGTGGATCATATGATCATATCCATCGAAGTACATGTCACAATATCACATATAAAGAAATGTCTACCAAACCAGAGATTCTGGGTTCGATCCCTAGTGGAGTCGCTAATTTTGTTTCTAGTAGAATCACCCTAGGGTCTTGGGTTGGAAACCCCAACAAAGTGGAGGGCATATAGCATAAAGAGACACATAAACAAGCATTCCTAATACTTATATAGTTAAACTTGGTACAGAAGGTCTTACTTGTAGGTCCTACATTTGAGGTTAGATCATATAAGCATGTAGGAAAATAAGCATTAACGTGAGATTTATATGCAAATCATGACATAAATTAATGCATAAAGACCATAATCATGAGGAACAAGATGACACCTCTTTATTAATGTAAGCTAAAGAAAATATGGAAGAACTACAACCTGAGTCGTCTGTCGACTCCAAGCGAAACTGTCTTTGGATTCGTCCTATCCAGGCCTCAACAATCCTCCTCCATAAGTATACACAAGGATATCATGAAGGGATGATGAACGTCTCAAGAAGGAAACAGGGGTTTCTTATGACTGGGAGTGCAAAAGGCACATGGATATCTTCATACTTGATTAGGGATGTAATCAACTATAATGTCAATATCTAATCTTTTTCCCTCCCCTTAGACCTTCCCATGGAGATCTATTTATACTTCTCCACATTAGCTTTTCTCATTTGAAAAATAGTTGGGCCATGGGATATATTATGTGGGTATCTAGTCAAACCCGTAAACCCCGTACGAATTAAGGGAGATTATATATTTTTTAATGTTTTAACACATATGCATGGGTTGGGTATAGGATGACCAACGTGTACATGCGCTTTATATAGGGCATAATCACGTATGGTATTTAAAACATTGTTTTTTTAGAAAATGGACCAAGTATGGTAGGGAAAGGTTGCCCTAGGCCATATCATAGAGCATGAAATCTACCAAGGGTGGTAAATGGTGCTATAACAGATGCCCCCTAATATATGAGGTTAGAAGGGGTACATGATGGGCAAATGTATTAAATATATAGAAAGAATCATGCAAGGACCTGAGTGGAATTCACCAGATTTCAGCTTGGCAAGCCACTAGAAGAGATTAGGAAGAAAGTTGTTGTCTGAGGTGGGCATACCCATGCTTAGAGATAATAAAGCATGTTCGCATATCAAATAAAAAGTGGACCCAATACGTATACAAGTATAAAAGAAATAAAAATACATAGTGGATCATTTGATCATATCCATAGAAGTACACGTCAGAATATAACATATAAAGAAAGGTCTGTGAAACCAAATATTCTGGGTTAGATCCCCAATGGAGTGGCCGATTCTATTTCGTTTAGAATCATCCTAGGGTATTGGGTTGGAAAACCCAACAGAGCAGAGGGCATATAGCATAAAGAGACACACAAACACGCAGTCGTAATACTGAAACAATTAAACTTGGTACATAAGGTCTTACCCATAGGTCCTACGTTTGAGGTCATTCCTATAGGGTTCAAACCCTCTATTTCTTCCTTGCGCTTTAAGACCTACAATTCATTCGAGGAAAAGGATATACATCAAAAATAACTGAAAGCATGTTGATGATATCAAGGTTAGATCATATAAGCATGTAGGCAAATAAGCATTAACATGAGATTTTATAAGCAAATCATGACATAAACTAATGCATAAAGACCATAATCATCAGGAACAAGAGAACACCTCTTTATTAATGTAAGATAAAGAAAATACGGAAGAACTACAACTTGATTCATCCCCCGGATCCAAGTGAAACTGTCCTCCGGATCCATCTTACCCAGGCCTTAGGAATCCTCCTCCATAATCATACACAAAGATGTCATGAAGGGATGATGAACATCTCAAGAAGGAAATAGGGGTTTCCTATGACTGGGAGTGCAGAAGGCACATGGGTATATTTAGATTTGATCAGGGATGTAATCAACTATAATATCAATATCTAATATTTTCTCCTCCCCTTAGGCCTTCCCATGGAGATGTATTTATACTTCTCCAAATTAGTTTTTTTCAGTTGGGAAATAGTTGGGCCATGGGCTATAGTAGGTGGGTATCTGTTAAAACCCATAAATCACCCCTAATTAAGGAAGACTATATATTTTTTAATGTTTTAACACATATACGTGGGTTGGGTATAGGCTGACTTGTGTGTAGACGAGATTTAGATAGGGCATAATTGTTTATGGGATTTAAAACATTGTTTTTTTAGAAAATGGACCAAGTCTGGTAGGGAAGGGTTTCCCTAGGCGATATCATAGAGCATCAAACCTACCAAGGGTGGTAAATGGTGCTATAACAACCGCATCTCTGTGTTAATGTGTATATATGCATTTTGTTGCGTTCCAACATAATCTCGGATCAGTGGTATCAAAGCGGCCTGCTATTTCTCAGCTTTTTTTGCATGTCCCCAACGAGGTCAGGGTATAAGGATTTAGGGATCGAACTCGTTGAACCTTTGCAAGACCAGCCTCGTAAACCCTGATGACTTCCCATGTGGGAAGAAAAGAAAGACAAGGGGGTAGGAGATCCTTTCAAAATATTGATCGAGGAAGCCCTCAAGCGACAAAGGAATGTGATGATGTATAACTTTGCCTAGATCCTTCAATAGTTACCCATAGGCGATGCATATTCATCAGGTAGCCACTCTAGAAGTGCCACTCCTTTTAAGGTACAAGTTAACCTTGACATTCCCATATTTTAAGGTCAAATAGATGTAGACATAGTAGATAGATGGTTAAATCTTTTGGAAGGATATTTTTTCAGTTCATGACTTTTAAAATCAGCAAAAGATTAATTTTTTCACTCCTAAAAGTTGCCCCACATGTCAAGAACTAGTGGGAATCCTACTGTGAACAAAAGGATGAGAGGGAATCCTCACTATTTTCAACCAAAACCACTTGGAATTATTTTTGAGACTGCATCAAGGAACAATATTATCCTGTTGGGGGCTACGAAGATAAATACATAAAGTGGACCACCTTGCAGCAGGGGAGGGACTAAGATGTGCTAGAGTTCACAAAATTTTTCCATATCCTTCACATGAATATGGGTATTAAGGATTTTGAGCAGCATTTTGTACTCAATTAATGTGATTTCCTACACAAGTACATATAGGACAAGATGAAGTTCCTGGACATATCCTTGCTTGGTGCCACCTATCGATATGCTATCAAGATCGAGGAGAAATTTAAATAGGAGCAAGACTTTGGATCTAAAAATCCAATGCAAGGAAAAGGCACCCACAAACCATAGAAAAAATGACAAAGCCAAGGTGGGGTGACCTAGGACAACCCGGTGAAACTGTGTTGAGTTCCAAAACTGCCTCTTTTTCAAGCAATTTCTTCATCCTTCTTCCTTTGTTTTCCCATGCCAATGCATCCTAAGCCATCAAAAGCCATTGCATGTTGCTTCTAGGGGTACATTTCAGTGATTTTCAAATTATATTATTATGTGTGTTATTTGGATAGGGTTTTGTTTTTCAGCTACGAAACGTAGCCATATTCTGCAACTAAACAACCATTCTGCAGTCATCTCCATACTTTTGCAAGTTACATGTGTCGATAGAAGAAATGAGCCACATGGGTAGATGGGAAAATGTTAGTACATGGATGGTGTCCTATCCATTTGATCCAATTCGAGGAGAAAGACCCCAGTCAAAGGGGAGTCAACGGAGAAGTCCCACAATAACTAGAACTCTATTTTTGCATGTAAATGAATCCGAGGCATGTTCCTAAAGCTGAGGATGTTGTTTGCCACCTGCATAACCAAATCCAACAGCCACTATTCATAGATTTACTGTTCAAGCCAACCGAAGACTAAATTCTAGGATGCACTACCTGTTCACATGTCTACTGTAGAAGACTTTTCTCTTAAAAACAGTTGTGAATTTTTCATATAAATCTCAGCGTTTGGAATGCAGAAATAGTTAATATTTTTGATGATGAAGTAGTGTAATTTCCATTTGTAAGAACGAGACATTCAGTACTCTGTTTTCAATATAAAAACTCTTTTTTTTTTCCATATGGATACCTGAGCGTGTGAAGTGATTTTCCATTGCTAGTCCTAGGCCGTGCAGAGGGCCCCTGCTTGGTCGAGGCTACTTTTTGTTTCTGTACATTTCCATTTGTTATTTTCTTTTGTTCAGTTGTACATTTATTGTGTTTTTATTTATGTCCATAATCATTTCTGACACTGTGTTCATTGCAGCTTTTGTCACTTGCTTCTACTAACTTAGATAGGTGCATTCTAGTTTAGAAGTAGTTCTTTAGTTTCTCTTATGCTCTAGTTTCTTAACTGTAGTTTTTTAAAATGTGTCAAGTAGCATCATTTCT
>APFE031736269.1:26523-57251 GCA_000404065.3 Pinus taeda
TACCCTTCTAGCAGATTTAACCATTTATCTACCGCATCTGCGTCTATTTTACCCTCGAAGATGGGGATTTCAAAATTCGCTTGTACCTTAAAGGGCGTGGCATTTCCAGAGTAGCTGATGGAAGCTGATGCGTCACCTCTAGGTAGCGGCTGAAGCATCTACGCAAAGCTATCCATCATCGCGTTCCTTTGCCGCTCGAGCGCTTCTTCGAGCAAGATTTTGATTGGATCTCCTGCCCCCTCGTATTTCTTCTCATCCGCCATGGGAGGCCGTCGGGATTTGCGAGACTGGTCTTGCAAAGGTTCGACCAGTTCAAGCCCTAACTCCTTATATCTCGACCTCGTTGGGGACATGCAAAGAAAAACAAAGAAAAAGCAAACCGCTCTGATACAACTGATCCGGATTTAAACAGGAACGCAATAGATTACAGAGATAACCATAAATACAGAGATGCGCTAACCATAAATAAAGAGATGCAGCGGAAATAATACTTCATTTCATTAATGGAAAATATTGAAATATGCTTACAACCAGAAATGGAAATAAACTAGCTAGGGCGATTGTAGCTTATCTCTGAGAAGAGATGTGGTTGCTACATGCCTCTGAACTGTGTTACAATGAGGCTCGAAGGCCTATTTATTGTTAAGAAATAATGGAAAACCCTTCAAATTCCAAAACCTAACCTTAGAAGATGAAACACCAAATTGTGGGCCCCGTTTTTGGGTAAGTTGGTACATCAACTTCCCAAGGTCGCGAATTGGTCGTATTATCTCCGTTTGACGCGCATGATAGCCCGTTGGAAAGATCTCTCCGAGGACTACGAAGGAAAAGATGATTTTTTGAGAAAAGAAATCATTGGCGGTAGATTTCCCAAAAAACGTCGTTTAGGGCCTCAAAACGGCTCCGGAAGTTTAGGACCCGAAAAACTGCTAAAAATAGTAAATTGTGCTATAATTAAGGACACTGAAAAATTGAAAGAGACAGTTGTGGGGGTCCAAATGGGATAGGTGGGTGGCCACCAACATCCACCTGGATCAGATAATTACTTAGTTTATGCATAAATATTATGGATTCAATAGATTCGTGCAACATTTACACATTATTCCATAGAAAACATATCATTGAGAAACATAACGTAACATGAACAAAAATAAGAATAATGCTCAAAAGCGAGGTATTTCTTCATAATCAATGTTTATTAAGTTTTAGCATTCAATACACAGACTTCTCTACCCTGTGCAATCAGTTGTAGGGGTCGGTGCACTCAGTTGCAGACTTACCAAGGCCTCTTTCTCACTCAACTGCAGGAGCCTTCCCCTTTTGCCTAAGTATAGGAAGCAGAGCCTTCCTACCTTAGCACTTGCCCAAAAATAGTCTCTATCTTTTCTTCTCTACTTGTTCACTACTTCTTAGACTCTCTATGACTCAACTATATATAGTTTTTTTCAATACAATACCATGGTTAGTGGACCATGGGTGAGTCTCAACAATCAACCTATCACTTACCCAAACAAGGGGCTCAATCCCCTTTGACTCCTATCTAGCTACGTGCTCCACATCCACATTTCATGGAGACTTTACTTTCTTTACAAAAATTTTACAAAAGTGGGTTAAACTAACCCCATAACTGACCCTTGGGACCTTATCCCAACAGAACCCCAACACAAATATGGTGACTCACCCTCGAGTCACTAAGATGGAGCCTCGATCTTGCTGCAAAGGCCACCTAGCTCAAACCTGTAATGCTGCTATGTTAATAGAACTTTGCACCACAGCCTATTGCACTTCTTGTACTAATTTCTATATCGTTGGGCCTTCCACTACTAGGTGCATTGTCCTTTGTGTCTATTGCAGGATCTTTAGCTTTTCTTGAAGCGATAGAGTGAACTGGGATGCTTCCTCTATCCATGGCTATAATCTAGCCTTGAGAAGGGTATCTTTCCTCTGTAGCTCTTCCATCTGTTATTGTAGTTGGTTGCCTTCCTACAATCGCGTGAGGCGTTGGGATGGCACCAAAGTGCGTGGAGTCGCTCAAACTTCATCGTAATTACATTGTGTCTCTCTGATATCTGTGTTTAGCCTCTGCAAATTGGGTCCTCCTGTAAGTTTGTCTATAACTCCATAGCTTGATCAAACATCATCACGTAGTCTATGACTAAGGTATCCAGTGTGCCCGTGTTTTCCTTGACCGTTGCTCTGTGCTTCTCCCAAACGTTTCAGTTGTAGGTCTGAGACCTTCATCTAAAAATTGAATGCAACTTTATTGATCTCATCCATTGATGTGTGGACCGCAGTAGTTAATTTTTGAACTTTTGTTGTAGTTGCGGCATCCTCCGAGATGTTCAACTTTGGAATTGTCTTGCATGCCTGCTCTATAGCTATCTCCAGGATCTGACTTCACACTTGCAACTCCTCCTTTTATTTTAGTGCCTAAGCTTTCTCTCCAAACATTTACTCATTATTTACCTTAAATTCACTTATGATTGCCAGAGCACGTTGCTCTCTGATTCTTAGCTTTTCCGAAACCCCCTGATTCAATGCATGGAGGTCTGAAGCAGCAGCACGACCAAGTTGACTCCCATGTCCTTCACTATACTTAACACAGTGCAGTCTTCCTTTGACTTCATGTGAACAAATCCCTTTGGTAAAGGAATGACTTTGAGGTCCAGAGTTTGTTCCAGCTCTCCTACTATCCTGCTCCCTTGCACATGGCTTGCTTACACCCCTCTCACTTGCCCAATGCTCACCTAAATCTTTCTAGTCTAGATTTGTAGCTAGCACATAACCTTATGGATGTTCCCCAGTGTCTGCATATATTGTTGTTCAAACTACTTCCACAACTTTGTTGTTGTGTCCCTGACCTTTTCATCGATCTCATCGAGATCCCCTTTTGTGAGAACCATCGGGTCGATGCGTGTCTTCTTATCTAATTTATATTTCTTTCGTGGCCCAATAGTCATCTTCTTTCCATCTTCAATGTGAAGGGAGTGCTGTTATCCTCTCCACCGCTTCCGCCCTGTCCTGATAGTTAATACTCATTTGTATGCTTGGAAGCTGATTCTTTGACTTCCTCTGTACTAATGCATTCCACCTCAGCGCACTCCTTTTCCTTAGCTTCCTTATCAACATCTTTTTTCTTCTTCTTCTCAGCCAGAGGTCGTGCTACCTTCTATGCTACCTCTTTACGTTTTTGCGTAGCAGTCGACTACGTAGAAGAGTTCTTGGCACCCTTACTAGTACCTGCATTTAGGTCTGTGGGCTCATGCCACTCTATTGGCCAGCTCCCCATGATTTCCTACACATCTATCTCTAATACTAAATATGGTATCTTGTGCCAGATATTCTTTAGGTCCTTTCGTGCCCTGATGGATACGTTGTGGAAATTTTTCTTGAACTCCGCAAAGGCCCCTACTTTCTTGTACAAGGTTAGGGACAACCTTGGTCGCTGATTGGTTAATGTCCTAAGATCCATCTCCATCAATATCCAGAAAATATTTGACTCCTTGATCCTCTCTAGATCCTTTGTTGCCCACAGCGAAGCGAACTTCATTGCCTTTGGTAGGTCTTCCACCTGCGAAGGAATCTTTCTATCCTCCAGCAATCTCCATGTTACTAGGACAATTGACAACAAGAGCCACACATAATGGAATGGTTTGTTGTCCTCCTGAGCTTCGTGACAGTTCAGGAGGAACTCCTTGAACAAATATTTCACCCAGTTATATTGAACTCCTTTCGTGCACTAGGCAGCTAATGATACGATCAACACCAGAACTTTTTCGACACGACATTTCCTCATGATATTTCTAGCAAGAATTTAGGCAGTGAACTACACTGCCTAGTCCTGAATAGAGCGGATATAATATCTGCGTGACTTCTTTACAAGGCCAAACTCTATGTTCATCTTATTTGCTAACTCCTTTTCTCCAGTTTTGCCTCCAATCTCCTTGGTAGTGTCCACCCCTTTATAGGGTATCTTTGTAATCCGATGAATGAGCATATCGGTGATCGAGATGGGTTCCCCAAGCTATAGGCACCCATCATGCACCAGCACAAGCAACTGGCATACACACATAGTGTTAATGATTGATCTATGAAAATGCGTGACGTAGAGCATGTGCAACAACCCCGCCTACTCAACACCTCTGACCCACTTGATGGGCTCCAACCGCATAACTCTTGTCTCCTCGTAATAAATTTTCTTCATATATTTGCTAGTGGCCAAATGAGGGAATATTTCGTGGTCCGTAAGATCCTAATCCTCAATCTTCAGCACTAGAATGCATCCTAAGACTGTGCCTTCAAATTCAACCTATTCTGGCAATAGGGGTGTCGAGACTGTAATTTCTCAGAATCAAGGTCTTTCATAACTTTTTCCTTCCCTTTCTGTGGAGGGATATACTCTGGGAGCCGTGTGATAAGCTAGCGCTCCTTTGCTTCCAATTCCTCCACACCTTAAATTTCTTCTTCCTCTAGGTCTATGTTGGGACAAGGTCCCCTAGGGAAGACTTTGGGGTTAAAAGCCCAAGTTTTGGGGCAGAAAGCACAAGTTTTTGCATGTAAAATGTAAAGTCTCCACAATTTGTGGTCACAAAGTGCGTAGATGTAAAGTGTTAAAAGGGGTTTCCTCCCTTCCTTTATGTAAGTTGTGTCGACTTTAGAAGATCCACCCATGGTCGAAGGACCATGGGATTATATAAAAATGAGAGTCTTAGAAGAGTCTAAGGGAGTAGTGAAAGTCAAATGATGAAAGTAATGGGTCATTAGAAAAAAGAGTGAAGAGTATTAGAATAATGGAAAGGCTCTGCAGCTGTGTGTGCAGAGGCCTAAGGTAGAAGTTCGTAGCTAAGTGCGTGAAACCATGTAGCTAAGTGCACAGGGTAGTTAGAGTATGTATGAAGAATTTGAAGTACTAATAAAGAAGATTACTCTGGAAACATTTGTGTTGATATATTTACTTCTAGTATGAAGAAATGCGGTTATGTTATGTTGAATAATGGTTTCATGATTTAATTTTATATTTATGTGCGAATCTATATGTTTTACATTGACATCTGTACACAAGTAATAATATCTGTTTACGCGAAGAACATATTAATGCATGTTAAAGTTATTAGTACTTAAGCCAATCGGGTTAAATATGGAAGTAAGAGTAAATACATAAGCATGTAAGTGATTGATTCGCCTGGTTAGGGTCCACGAACGTCGATCGTAGACCTTCGCGAAGGTCTAGAGGCTGATTAAGAGAAGTATATTGATAAGCCCTAAAAGACTTATTGATTTGCACGAAGGCAGAGTTAAGGCATAAAACAACATCACTACCATCTCTGGGTGTGGAAACTTGGTTTCGACATCCCCCCATATTTCTTCAGGTGATACTTCATTCCACACTCCACGGATTGTTGTTGAAAGGGCCAGTAGTGTAGGGATTTGTTTGGCTACATTAAGACTGAACCTGGGTCAGGGCCCACTAAGTCAAAAAATGGTTCTATTGCCGAGACCAGGATCTACATAAAGAGATGTGTGATGTCTCATCATTGGAATCTGACTAAGAAGGAAATTGAAAATTGGTTGGATAGGAAGATCCATGAATTTGTGGTGCAAGAAAACAGAAATTCACGATTAATGAAAGAACAGTGGTTGGACAGATACCTATACACAGAAATAGATGAAATCTTCTTCTGTTCCTTCTTCATTGAATTATATGAGTGGATCACTAAATTGGCAGATGACCAAGGAAGGTGGAGGTTTGACAGTCTGATAGTGTGGACCCTAGAGTTAGTGCGGAGATTGGAAACCTTGAAAGGTAAGATCACATGCGTTGTCGATCTTTGGCTCGATTGTATCATAGGAGGATTCGTGATAGAGTTTGCTGTTGATACTTCAGCCAGTTAAAGTGAAGCAGAGTGCCACTTCTTCAAGGGACTGTGAGGTAAGTATTTAAGGTCTTTAAATAGTTGGATTAATATGATCTTGTGTGAAAAGCGGGTTATGCAGTTACCTTGATGTTTAGAGCTATGCAAAGTAGAAAGATCTTCAGAGATGGAGGGAGAATAGGCCTTGAATATAGCCTGTTGATCGAACCTCCTCTAAGTGATGACAACGAAACAACACATGCTTCACCATAGAGAATTGTTCAGTTAATAAGGTGAGGGTTCCTATGAATACCCCATCCACCCACCTTACCTCTACGTTCAGCTCCATAGCATACACCTTTGCCCACACTGCCACCACCTTTGCCACCAATCAATACGGTGAATACAGTAAAGTTTCACATTTTCAAGGGCTTGGGAACTGAGGACCCGGACTAGTTCTAGTTTGTCGTGAAGGTTGTATGGCATGCTTAGGGTATAACGAATGATCAGATGAAGAAAGTGACATCGGTCACTTCTTTACAGGAACACGCACTGACATGGTACATTAAGTATTGCACTGATAACCTGATGGATTCATTAGTAGATATTCAGACCATGCTGAATATGGAATTCAGTAGGTCTAAGTCTGAAGCACAATCGATTATAGGATTGAAGGAGATCATGATGAAGCTTAGTGAGACACCCTGGGATCTGGATCAGAGGTTGAAGTGCACAATATGTGAAGCTAATATGAATCTTATGGATGGGAAACACCACGAATGGTTTGTGACTTTGCTTTTGCCTCATCTAAGGGTTGCTTTATCACAGCAAAAGATTGGGACCCAGGTGGAAGCCCTAGAGATTGCAATGAGATTACATGAGACCCTGATGCAAGATGCTAATTTGTGAGTTCAACAGATTCATGTGCAGTTGCAAAACGTTTTCCTAGAGTTGTAAAGTTTGAAGAAGGATAAAGCAGTTCGTCCAGAGGTGCATGAAGAAATTTGGTGCGAAATGAAAAAGTCAGGGGCATGAAAAAGATCACTGCCCAGTCTTCACGAATTATGTTGTCGCAGGAGGGACGATGCCTCTGAGGCCAGAAGATCAAGCAGGGCCAAGTACAGCGACCACACTATGGTGTGCTATCTATCAGGTAGCTAGAAAACATGTGACAGACAACTGTCACCTCCTGCAAAAATTTGTACAGACACCACAACAGCTCTTCTGCAACTTCTATCAATCGATGGATCATGATGAGTGTAACTTCCATAGCTATGAGCTAATGATGGGTAGAACACCCACATATAGAGTGCAGGCAAAAACTTGGCCTCCCGATCAAAGAGCTGGGGGAGCACGAGGAGGATTTCAGGGGCATGAACGAGGCCGAGGTGTAGGAGGACTTGGTAAAGGTTAGGGACAGGTGATTTGCTACAACTGTGGGGGACCAAGACACTACGCATGAGAATACACGAACCCGATGTGTCTGTTGTGCAAATATTGCACTCAGTTTGACCACGCGATAGGAAGACTTCCCTGTATTGCTAGCTAAGATACGCGAAAAAGGGGTGCAGCCTCAACAACCTACCCATAATCTACATATGATGAAGGTTGAACCCACTCAGAGGATCCTAATGTGAACATCGTGCTATGAAGAAGCCCCAGAAAGGAGGTCGGGTTTGATCTGGAGTGCACTAGGGAAAAATTTATGGAAGCAAAGAAAAGCTTCACTAAGGCTTCTACCTCAAGAAGTCAGTATAAGTAGTCCAAAGAAATGGACCCATCCATGCTTACTACATTTTTGGAGACCTATATGAAGCTGATATAAGATAGCAAGCTCGTAAAGGGTTTATAGGAATTGGTCAATAAGTGTGCTGGTAATACTCCTAACAGGCTGTGCATGGTTAGGAAAATTGGTAAGCATAAGGCAAGAATAGGGTAAGAGATGAGACTCACCACGCAAATAGGAGAATATGAAATGGACCAAGTTATTCTAGATCCAGGGTCTAACGTGAATGTTTTGCCTAAACAAACATGGGAGAGAATGGGGAGACCTACGTTGCAGTGGTCTACTATTCAATTGAGAATGGTGAATCAGCAAAAGATTATCCCCATAAAAAGATTACAGGGAGTGACAGTCGATATCAAAGGCGTGAGCGCGTTGGCCGATTTTGAAGTGATAGAAATTGTGGATGATAGCAATCCCTAACCTGTGATCCTTGGGATCAACTGGGCTATCAACATGAATGGGGTGATCAATTTGAAGAAGCGGGTGATGTCATTTGAAAGGAATCACTCCGCGTAGTAGTACCGTTGGACCTTGCAGAAGGACTGCACTATACTAAACCAGTCTGTGTTATGAAAGTGATGATTATTTGGAACATATTTATAAAATAACAACACAAGATCAAGATTGGGTGAATTCGATAGTTGATGGATGTCTTGCATGGGACTGCAAAATCTCTTGCACATCAGATTTAGATGAGGAACTGGAACACTGATAGAATAGATTGCATGAAGTGTGTACACTAGGATGTAACAAGATGACCAAATTGCTATGCTGCATCTCATCGGAGGTAAGAAGTCTTCCTTACTATGATGGTTTAATTGACATTGATATACTTATGGATGCATTTGAAAGGGAAGCATTGGAGAAGCATTGCTTCTAAGCCTTGGACTTGGCATTATGCGTTATTCTTGCAAGATGGTGGGGTACGCATAAAGACAACTTTTATGGATGGTGTGAATATAGAATAATGATGAGGGTGCAGTTTGGTCGCCCAAAGGTATGATTGATAGAGAAATACGATGGAAGGAGTGATCCGCATAGTCGCTTAGCCAAATGGACCGATGCATATGGAGCAAAACTGCAACTAGAGTGGGTGCATCTGTTCTGTCACACCTTGGATGTAATACCTATGAATTGGTACTTGGAGACAGAGCTCCACCATGGCACAGATGAATGGGATATTTTGAGACAGGGATTCTTGATGAAATTTAACTTTGAAGATGGATTTGAGTGCATTGATGAAGCGTTGCAAGAGTTAAAGGCAATGATCTTCATAATACCATAGGATCCATTGGATTTGATTCAACCAGATTGGACCACCCATTTGCGCCACGCGCTAGAGTGCTATAATGTGATCACTGAAGAGTAAGACGAGGATTCGAGGAACATTAATATCCTAGAAATAGAAGGACATCGCGAAGTTGAGGGGTTGTAGATAGAAAACCCAGATATCATTGCGTAGCTAAAAACAAGACAAGTGAACATTGGGACAGAGGTAGAGCTGAAGTTTGTGAAGATAGGGGACTACTGGGATGATGCTATGGTGGAAAAGGTCGCTGAGTTGCTCTGTGAATACTAGGACTTGTTCCCTACGAAGTTATCAGAGTTAAAAGGGATAATAGGGGACCTGGGAGTTATGAAAATCACATTGAAATCAGGCGCGAAGCTGATCAAGTAAAGGCCTTACCTCCTCAATCCAAAGTATAAAGAAAAGGTCCGCTTAGAGTTGGATAAAATGCTTGCAATAGGTATTATTGAACTACTGGAAGAATCTGATTGGGTGACCCCAATAGTAATTCAGGAAAAGAAGCAGAAGGATGAGATAAGGATATGCGTAGATCTCAGGAAGCTGAATGACACTTGCATGCATGATCCTTTTCCAACTCCATTCACTCATGAAGAGTTGGATAATGTAGGAGGACTGGAAGCATATTTGTTCACTGATGGGTTCTCAAGGTACCACTAGATCAAGATCGCGTGGAGGATAGAAGTAAGAAAATCTTTGCAATTGAGTGGGGATGCTTTTAGTATACTGTAATGCCTTTTGGACTAAAGAACGCATTGACAATCTTTTCACATGTAGTCATCGTGTGGTTCAAGGACTTCATTCACAAGTTTCTGCAGGTATACGTTGACGATTGGATAGTGTTTGGGCTGGTGAAGCACCATCTATCTAGCCTACTCTTGATGTTGGATACATGCTAGAGGTATTAGATCATGCTCAATTTGAAAAAATGTTTGCATGCAAAGTTGGGGCATACACGATACTATAGAAATTTCATCAAGAGTTATGCCCAAATTATTGTGCCGATGGAAAAGCTGCTAAAGAAGGATGATACATTATGTTGGAATGAGGAATGTTAGTAGAGCCTGGACGTGTTAAAGGAAAAGATGGTCACCACGCTAATCCTAGACTTTCCATATTGGAAGAAGGAATTTCATGTATTGCGCTCGTAGCAGTGCTAACACATGCTGACGAGGGAGAGTTGGATCACCCTATAGAGTTTTCAAGTAGGAAGTTTTCTAAAGCTCTGAAGAACTATTCAACAATAGAGAGCGAAATTTTGGTATTGGTGTATGCACTCCAGAAGTTCAGACACTACTTGCTAGGCAGACACTTTAAGATGTATACAAACCATTTTGCATTAAAGTGCTTGGTTAACAAGCCTGTGTTGGGGGGGAAGATATGTAGATGGGTGCTGTTGTTTCAAGAATATAATTTCGAAGTCATTGTGAAGCTAGGATGATTGAATGCAGTACCAAATCATCTATCGTGAATTGAAATAAGAGAGGAGCCTACTAATTTGGAGGAAGGACTTCCTGATGCACAACTCTTTGCAGTGTGCACAACTAGAAATCACTTTGCAGATATCATACACTTCCTGACGATAGGAATGTTGCCAGAAGGATATACTAGTCAATAAAAGGAGTTGGTGGTGCGGGCAACAAACTTTTCTATCATTGTAGGACATTTATATAAAATGGGCTCGGATGAAATTCTGCGACGTTATGTACCTGAGTTTGAATGGAACAAAATCCTCATGGAAGCTCATGGAGGAGTTACAGGAGGACATTATACAGGAAAAGCAATAGTGTAGAAGATTTTACTCTTTGGGTTGTGGTGGCTGACACTGCATAAGGATTCCAAGACTTATTGTAAGGCATGTGATGCATGTCAGAGGATGGGTAGGCCATCTCGAAGGGATGAGCTGCCTCTGAATCCGCAATTGTCATTACAGCCATTCGAGAAATAGGTAATTGATTTTGTAGGCCCGATTCAACCTCCAGGAAAGAAGACAAGTGCGTGGTATATCATCAACGCGACAGAGTATTTGACCAGATGGGTGGAGGAATAGCCTGTAAATGATTGTACAGGGGTAGTAGTAGCAAAGTTACTCTTTGAATATGTGCTCACTAGGTTCGGTTACCCGAATATTTTGATGAGCGATCACGATATGCATTTTCGTAATGAAACGATCAACGTGTTGATGGAGGAATTCCAATTTTATCATCAAAAGAGTATGTCATACCACCCTCAGGCTAACAGGATGGTTGAAGCATTTAATAAGATACTAGAGAACATGTTGATGAAGGTTTGCAATGCACAAAGGAATGATTGGGATGTGCACATACCCGCGGTGCTATGGGCTTACCGAACTACTGGTAAGAAGCTGACTAGACAAACACCCTTCAGGATGGTCTATGGCATAGAAGTTGTGATTCCAATGGAGTATATTGTACCTAGTCTATGCATAGAAATGTTCACATGAATGGCGAATTGTTGAGCCATTCCTGCAGGAGGCAAAGGAGTTGAAAGAATAGGTGGAAGCAGCGCAGTGAAAAGAGGCAGTCCTCCAGGCTAGATTGGCACCTTGGTGAGCTGAGGCCTATGTACTCTCCACCACCATTGGGGAGAAGTTGGCTAGCCTATAGACAACACAATAGAAAATCCAGGCAGATAGCACAAGACCAATGACAGAGAAGTTGGTGGAGTAGGTCAAGCAGGCGACGATGCAATGTACAACGAAAGTTGCAGAGGTACAAGTAAAGTTGGGAGGTCTTCGCAGCAAGATCTCCATGCCAGTAGAGTGACTCGAGGGTGAGTCACCATATTAGTGTTGGGGGGTTGTTGGGACAAGGTCCCCTAGGGTTGATTTTGGGGTTAAAAGCCCAAGTTTTGGGGCAGAAAGCCCAAGTTTTTGTATGTAAAATGAAAAGTCTCTGCAATTTTTGGTTTCAAAGCGTGTAGATGTAAAGTATCAAAAAGGGTTTCCGCCCTTCTTTTATGTAAGTTCTGTCAGCTTTAGAAGATCCACCCATGTTCCAAGGACAATGGAATTGTATAAAAAGGAGAGTCTTAGAAGATTCTAAGGCATTAGTGGAAGTCTTATGATGAATGTAATGGGTCATTAGCGAAAAGAACGAAGAGTCTTAGAATAGAGGAAAGGCTCTGCAGCTATGTGCGCAGAGGCCTAGGGTAGAAGTCTACAGCTGAGTGTGTGGACCCCTGCAGCTAAGTGCGCAGGGTAGTTAGAGTTTGTAAGAAGAATATGAAGTAATAATAAAGAAGATTACTCTAGAAACATATGTGTTGATCTATTTACTTCTATTATGAATAAATGTGTTTATGTTATGCAGAATAATGGTTTCATGATTTAATGTTATATTGATGCACGAATCTATACATTTTACATTGTCATCTGTATGCAAGTAATAATACCTGTTTATGTGAAGAACATATTAATGCATGTTAAAGTTATCAGATACTTCAGCTGATCTGGGTAAATATGGAAGTAAGAGTAATTAAAGAAGCGCATAAGTTGTTGATTCACTTGGTTAGGGTCTGCCAACGATGATTGTAGACCTTCACAAACGTCTAGAGGCCGATTAAGAGAAGTATATCGATAGGCCATAAAAGGCTTATCAATTTGCGTGAAGGCAGAGTTAAGGCATAAAAAAACAAAACTACCATCTCTGGGTGGGGAAACTTGGTTCCAAGCATCCCTCGATACTGCTTTGGGTGAGACTTCAGTCCACGCTTCGCGGATTGATGGTGAAAGGGCCAATAGTGTTGGGATTTGTTTGGCTACATTAATGCTTAACCTGGGTCATGGCCCACTAAGCCAACAATCCACCGCTTTCTTTGGTTGTTTATCCCTTTTCTCCTTTTGTCGCACCTTTGGGTTCTTCCTCAGTGAATGTTTCACTGACATCTGTTTCTTCTGCTTCTCTTTTGTAGCTGATTTCTTCGGCCTAGACAACCTCAGCGTTGTAGGCAGACTGGGCATAGCTTCCATGCTTTTTATCTAAGGGCCTACTACATTAGAGACGATAACTTCATAACTCACAGCTTTTGCGGGATTGATGGCAGCCACTCGTGCTAAGAACAACTCACAACCTTCTACAAACAAATTTGTGAACAAGGGTTGTGGTACAAGTTCTTCCCAATATTTGCACTTCATAAACTAAAAACAACAGGGCTCATAGACAATTCTCAGAATGAAAAGTGTTTTTCGGTGGACCAACATGCCCAATTTATAGGGAGTTTTGAATTCAAATCCGATCGTTCCATCCAATTTTTTATCATAAATGCATCTTTGGCGATATAGATTCAAATATTTTCACCATAAATGGCACCTACACATCCTCTTAACAAAATTGTGGCCCTGAAATCATGAATAGTAACTCCAATGGCTACTTTGGACCCATTTGCATGAAACCATCCTCCATGGCACAGATCATCCCACGCAGCTTCCCTTGTCGCACTCCTGTCTTTTGTCGCACAACCTCCCTACCATGTTTTTCAACTCGTTGGGCATTATAGTTTATAATCCCACAATCCCTTACAGCTTCCTGGATTACTAAGAGTTTCCTGCTATCATATAGTCATTTCGCAGGGGTAGGATCCCCTGTGTATAGCTTTAGCCTACTTCCATTCACTTTTCCAAGGAACGGTTCCCCATTCAGCTTCACTAGATGAACTGCGCCACCATCTGTGATCTCTTTAACAATGTATGGCCGCAACTAGCGCATTTGAAATGTGAACTTATTGTCGTAGAGAAACACTAAATCATCTATGTTAAACATGCATAGTTTAATATTCCTATCATTCCATGCTTTCTCGTGTTCCTTCTGCACTTGCAGGTGAAATCCTGCTAGAAAGAAGTGTTATTCTAACTCCATGATATGCGTGAGTCATTCCTCCAAGTTCTCATGATATTCCATATTTTTCAACGCTGCTATACATAAACTTGGCACAATATACTCCATGGGAATTACTACTTCAATTCCGTAGACCAGCCTAAACGGTGTTTTTCTTGTCAACTTCTTGTAGGTTATCCTATAAGCCCATAGCACTACTGGCATGCATATATCCTAGTCATTCCTTTGTGTGTTGCAGACCTTCTTCAATGCATTCTCAAAAATTTTGTTAAATGCCTCCACCATTCCATCCGCATGTGGGTGATAGGGTGTGCTCTTCTGATGATACACCAGGAATTCCTCAAGCATCATGCTGATCATTTCATTCAATAAATGTGTACACTTATCACTCATCAATACCTTAGGGTATCTAAACAACATTAATACATATTCAAAAAAAAACTTTGCGATAACAGAAGTTGTACAATCCTTTACTGGCTACGTTTTTGCCCATTTGGTTAAATACTCTATTGCAGTAATGATATATCATGCGACTATCTTCTTTCCTATTGGTTGTATTGGAACTATGAAATCAATGGCCTATCTATTAAATACCTGCAATGAAACCTGAGGATTTAAAGGCAATTCACCCCTTTGTGATGGCTTCCCCATCCTTTGGAAAGCATCGCACGCCTTGCAATATGTCTTAGAATCCTTGTGTAATGTTGGCCACCATAATCCAGTGTGCAATATCTTCTGCATTGTTACTTTTCCTGTGTAGTGACCTCCTGCCACTCCTCCATGTGCTTCATCTAGAATACTATCACATTCAAACTTTGGACCGTATCTTCACAATATCTCATATGATCCCATCTTATACAAATGACCCGCAATCACTGAAAAATGTACAGAACAAATGACCAACTCCTTCTTTTGCTGTGTAGAATAGCTTTCTGGAGCTATTCCCGTGGTTAAAAATTGAATAATATCTACGAAATGGTCATTTGTGACACACACTGCAAAGAGCTGTGCATCCATCAGTCCTTCCTCCAAACTATTGGATTCTTCAACCCATTTCAATCCTTGACAGATGGTCTGGTCTTGCATTCAACCTTCCAAATTTTACAATTACTTCAAAGTCATATTTCTAAAACAACAATAACCATCGACATATCTTCCCCATAAACATAGGCTTATTGACCAGGTACTTCTGCGCAGAGTGATCTGTATACATTTTAAAGTGTCCACCCTATATACATTTTAAAGTGTCCACCCAATAAATAATGCCTAAACTTTTGCAGCACGTAGACCATCGCCAACCCTTCGTGCTCTGTATTGGAGTAATTCTTCTCAGCCTTGGATAACATTTTGCTCACGAAGGTTATTAGATGATCAATCTCTCCTTCTCCTGCCTATGTTAATACTTCTCCTAGCACAATACAAGAAGCATCTACATGCACATGGAATTCCTTTTTCCACTTAGGAAATAACAAAATAGGCACAATTACCGTCTTTTCCTTGAAGACTTCAAGGCTGCACTAACAGTCTTCATCCCAACAAAACATCACATATTTCTTCAACAATTTTTTCATCGATGCAGTTATATGAGCATATGCCTTGATAAACTTCCTATAATACCCAGTGTGTCCCAATGTCGCGCATAGTTGTTTCACATTCCTAGGAGCTTCCAAATTCACAATTACAACGATCTTCGAAGGGTCCACCATCAATCCCTGCCTACATACAAAATGGCCAAGAAAAATCCCAAAGGGCACACCGAATATGCACTTCTTCAAGTTTAGTGTGATCTGATACCTTCGACATGTATCCAGCATAAGGCACATACTCGCAACATGGTGCTTCACTAACCAAAACACAGTCCAATCATCAAAATATACCTCTAGAAATTTATGAATAAACTCTTTGAAGGCCATGATCATAACCCGGGAAAAGATTGTAGGTGCGTTCTTTAATCCAAATGACATGATTGTATATTGAAAGAAACCCCACTCTGTCATGAAGTTTTTCTTGCTTCGATCTTCTGGCATGATATTTATTTGATGATATCTTGAAAAACCATTAGTAAACGAATACACCTCCTGTGCACCAACATTTTCTAACACTTCATCAGTAAATGGTGTTGGAAACAGATCATGCACGCATGCATCATTCAGATTTCTCATATCCACACATATACGTATTTCACCTTTTTGTTTCTTTTCTTGGATCACCATTGGGCTTACCCAATCAGATTCCTCTACTGGTTTAATAATACTAACATCCAACATCTTATCCAGTTCTTGGTGCACCTTCTCTTTATATTTTGGATTTAGCCGATAAGGATGATGATCCATTTTAAATATGAAAACTTCGTGGGGAATAAATCCTGGTATTCGTGAAAAAAATCATCTACCTTATCAATTGTATCTTCATCCCAATAGTAGCCTATCTTTGCGAACTTTGGTTCTGCTTCAGATCCAATGTTTACTTGTTGATTTTTCAAAGGTTCTGATATATCCGGGATCACCACCTTTAGTCCTTTGACTTCGTTTTGTCCTTCTGTCTCTGGAATGGTAATATTTCATGGATCCTCTTCGTCTTCTTCAATAGTCATATTGTAACACTCCAGTGCATGGCGCCACTGTGTACTCCATTCCAGTTGAGCTCATTTGACTGGTTCCTTTGGTGTTTTGGAGCACTTAGTCAATGCTCTCAAACCCATCCTCAAAGCTGAAAGTTAATAGAAAACTCTACCTTAAGATGTCCCATTCAGTTGTTCCATGGAAAAGCTCCATCTGCAAATACCAGTTTACTGGGATTATATCCAAGGTGTGACAGAAAATGTGCACCCACTCTGGTTGTGGTTATGATCCCCAGGCCTTAGTCCATCATGCCAAATGATTGCGCGGATCATCCTTCCCACTTTATTTTTCTATCATTCGAGTATTAGCATACCCAAACGTTAATTTAATCATTCTTCTATATTCTTTCCATCCAACAAAGTTCTCCTTGTGTGTACCCCACCAACGGGCAGACATAGTGGAAGCACCAATTCCAGTGCCTAGAAGTGATGTTCTTCCAATACTTCCCTTTCAAATTCATCTAAAAACAATTCCACATCAGTCAAACCATCATAATGTGGAAGGTTACTTACCTCAGTCGAGACACACCTCAGCGATTTAGTCATCCTATTGCAACAAAGCATAGGTACTTCATGCAACTGATTCTGCCAGTGTTCAAGCTCTTCATCTGAATTGGAGGTGCAGGAGCTATCCCTATCCCACAAAATTCATCCATCAGTTGTAGGATTGATCCAATCTTCATCTCATGTTGTTATCTTGTATATATGATCCATATCATCATCACTTTCTACATAGTCGCAAATAGGTTCAGTATAACGTGCTCCTTCTGCAGGGTCTAATGGCACTACAACCCTAAGGAACTTCCTTTCAAATGTCATCTTCCACTTCTTCAAGTTGATTACTGCACCCATATCAAAAGCCCAGTCAATTCCTAGTAGTGCAGGGTATGGGCTACTGTCATCGACTATTTGAATGACCTCAAATTTAGCCAACGCACTTGTGCCCTCAATGTCTACCGTTACACCATATAAGTGCCCCATTGGAATAATCTTCTGTTAGTGTTCCATGCACAGATGAATAGGAGACCACTGCAGTGTCGGTATCCCCATCCTTTCCCAAGTCTTCTTAGGTAGGACATTTGCATCCAACCCCAAATCCAAGATTACTTGGTCCATTTCGTATTCACCTATTTGTGCAGTCAACCTCATCTCGCGCCATGTGCGCTTCTTATCCTTATCAAATTTTCTCACAATGCACTATTTAGCAGGAGTCATTTCTTTGTTCACGCACTTGTCGATTAGCTCTTGCAGCCCTTCTACTACTTTATGGTCACGTAGTAACTTCATACAAGTCTTCAGAAAAGTAGCTAGTACTAAAGGATCTACTTCTTGTGTCGCACTAGTTTCTGGCATTTTATCCTAACTTCCTAAGGTACATGCCTCAATGAAGCTCTTCTTTCCCTCGATGAAGGTCTCTTTAGCATGATTAAGATCAAAATATACTTCCTTCTTAGCATCCTTGCACACCCATCTCTCATCCTCAGGCTTCTTACCCTTATCTGCACCAGTCGCCATACCACTTTTGGTCACTATATTTACGTTGTGATCTTCTTTGTGAGACTCAACCGTCATCATTTAAATGTTTTTCATAGGCTGCTGGGGCTGCACCTTCTTTTCTTGCATCTTTTCCATAAGGACTAGACATTCCTTTATAACATGGTCAAACTATCGACAATACTAACATGATGGATGCATGGGGTTTGTATAATCTCATGTGAAGTGCCCTACTTCACCACAGTTATAGAAGATTACCTGCCCAAACCCTTGACACGGTCCGCCTCCTCTTCCTCGTCCTCCACCTTGGAATCCTCCGCACACTTCTCTTGCACCTTGATCCTAAGGCTAGTTTTCTTCCTGCATTCAATAGGTAGGGGTTCTATCCATCATCAGCTCATAACTTCTACAATGACATTCATCATGTCCCAAAGATTTATAGAAATTGCAAAACAACATCTGAGGGGTCTGTACAAACTTCTGCAATAAGTGGCAATTATATGTGACACGTTGTCTAGTAACTAGATAGATGGCACACCATAGCACAACTCCCACACTCGTCCCAACATTATTCTTTGGTTTCAGTGGAACAGACCCTCCCCCTATAATATAGTTCTTATAAACTGGGCAATGGTCCTTACCATGTCCATGACTCTTACATTTCAAACACCAAACCTCAACACGCACCTCCGGCTGAGATTCCTTTCCTTTCTTCAGGCTCTGCAACTCTAAGAGTAGGATTTCGAGCTATGAGTGAATCTGTTTCACGCCAAGATTCATATCCTGTATGGGTGAAACATCTAACCTCATCACTATTTCCAAATATTCTTCTTGTGTTGCTAGCTTTTTATGTGACGAAGGCACTCTCAAATGCGGCAAGAGCAATGCGATATACTAGTCGTGATGCTAGGAATCCATGATTATCATATTGGCCTACCTGATCATAAATTTCAACCTTTGATCGAAATCCCAAGGCATTTCATATACCTTCTGTCATATTTCCTTAAACTCAATTAGTGAGTGCGCTTCTGACTTAGGCTTACTGAACTCTTTATTCAAGGCTTGATGGGTCTCTACTAATGTTGCATTAGGGTAATCAGTGAAATACTTGATGTACCTTGTTAAGGTGTGATCATGTAAGGCTATAACCATTTTCCCTTTCTTGATGTTATCATCCGTAATCTGTGGTGTTGTCCATACATCTCCTATGACGAACCAAAACTGTTCAGGAACTCCGCTCCCTATTCCTTTAAAAATCAGCATCTTCATCATGTTCACCATGTTGAATTGTGGAAATGGAGGTGGAGGGGGTGTAGGTGTAGGTGTATGAGGTGGAAGCAGAGGTGGAGGTGGAGTGGATGGATGAGTTATCCTCAGGATACCCTATGTAATTAACCGAACTACACTTCACAGCATAGTTATCACCGTCCCTTCATCGTTGCTTGAAGGGGGTTCAATGGGTGGACTATATTCTGGGCTTGATCCTTCGTTTCTTCTAAAGAATCTCCCACTTTGTGTAGCCGTAAACATCAAGTAACTTCATAACCCTCTTTTCACATAACAACATTTTAATCGCAGTCTTTAATTATTTCAAATAATTACCTCATGGTCCTTTAAAGAGCCTTCGTTCTGCTTCGCTATAGCTCATATTTTTGTTGATTGCGAAATAAGTCACAAAAATTCCTAATGTGCAATCAATCCAGGGATCCATGACCTGCATAATATTTCTTTCTTATGCCTCCATAAGTCACACCAGCTCAGGATTCCACACTATAGGACCTTCAAGCCCCCACATCCCTTGACTATCAGCCAATTTAGTCAACCACTCATGTAGTTCGTCGGGGAAGAAACAAAAGAACGCGTCGGTCTCATCTATGTACAAAAATCTCTACAACCACTGGTCCTTGGATGATTTAGGGCTTCTGTTCTCTTGATTCATGAACGTGTGCGTGTTTTGATCAATCCACTTGTCAATTTATTTCTTTGTAGGAAACCATTTATCACACATCTCTTAGATAGATCTCGGTCCCAGCAACAGAAGCATTTGTTGGCTTAAGGGGGCCTGATCTAGGTTCAGAGTTATTCATGCCAACCAACAAAACCCTAACTTCTGGCCCTTTTGGCAACAACCTGCATAGCACAGGATGTAGTCTCACCCAAACTAGTATTGGGCGATGGTAGAACCAGGTTTTTGCATCCAGAGACGATGTGATATATGATCTTAAGCCTTTGTCGCTCAGATCTACCTTCGTGCAGATCTGTATCCTTTTATGACCCGTTGCTACAACTTTAAGGAAATGGCTCCTAGACCTTTGCGAAGGTCTGCAATCAGTATTTAAAGACCCTAAAGAAAAAAAGTATCTACTTTCATGCACTAGTTAATAGCCCTAGATCTTCCTTCGCGCAGATCTATCTAGTTCATCAAAAATCATAGTAGAATTAACCCTTATCTTCATGGAAATACATAATTACTTAGCTTATACATAAATATTATGGATTCAATAGATTCACGTAGAATTTATACATTATTCCATAGAAAAAATATCATTGAGTGATAGAACATAACATGAACATAAGTAATAATAATACTCAAAGGCAACGTATTTCTTCAAAATCAATCTTTATTAAGTTTCAACGTTTAGTTTATAGACTTCTCCACCCTACGCACTCAGCTGTAGGGGTCCACGCACTCAACTGCAGACTGACCAAGCCCTCCTTCGCACTCAGCTATATGATCCTTCCCCTTTTTCCTAAGTACATGAAGCAAAGCCCTCTTGCCTTAGGACTTACCTAAAAACAGTCTCTATATTTTCTTCTCTAATTGTCCAATACTTCTTAGACTCTCTATGAGTCAACTATATATAGCTTTTTTCAATACAATACCATGGTTTGCGGACCATGGGTGAGTCTCAACAACTAGCCTATCACTTACCAAACAAGGGGATAGAGCCCCTTTGACTCCTATCTAGCTACGCGCTCTGCATCCACATTTTGAACTTACATTCTTTACAAAATTTTGAAAAAATTGGGTTAAAGTAATCCCAAAAATGACCTTGGGGACCCTATCCCAACAACATCAAGGACAAGAAGGTCTACCATCTATCATTCATCAAGGAAGACTACAAAGAAAGAAGAAGAGCCTTATATAAAGGCACCTACAAGAAGAGAAAATCAAACAAGGACAGACATCATCTACAAGCCATCAAGAAAATATCATCATTAAGAAAGCACACTTGGAGAAAGCAACATCAAGATCTAAGGAAGGAAAACCATCAAGTCTTCAAGGAGAAAGAAATTCCACTACATCTCATAAATCTATCAAGTAAGTATATTTCCCCTGCTGAATATACATCAATGTATTTTTGCAAGGAAAGCAACAAATTGGTAGGTACCAATAACTTTCTTGCATGGAGGAAGAGGACTCATTTACTTCTCAAGGAGAATGAACCTCTAGAACAAATCAAAGGGAATATCACTATCCCTACTAAGGATCAAACTCAAGCCTTAGCCAAGTACAATAAGAATGTGACAGGGGCTCAAAGGATTCTAATAGAATCTATCAAGGACTCTCTCATTCCTTATGTTTCCAAACTTGAAACATCAAAACAAATCTATGATAAACTAGTAGAGATATTCTTAGTAAGCGCAACTGGAGAAGTGATATCTCTTCGGGATTATTTTTATAATATGAAGATATCAAAGGAAGGAATAGCTCCATAATTCATGAAGATCTCTAAGATGAGGGATCGACTTCAAGAGCTAGGAGAAGTCATGTCTGAAATAGAAATTACAACCATAGTACTCAATGCTCTACCTGAGGATTGGTGAAACTTCACATCAAGCATCTATTCAAAGAAGGAAGATACCCCACTAAGTGAATTATGGTCTCTATGCAAGATATAGGAAACCATAGTCAAAGAAAAAGAGGATTTGGGATCAAAGGAGAAAGCATTTGCAACCATGGCCAAGAAAAAGGGAAAATTTGGAAATTTTGTTCCATGAAGAACAAACAATAGGGATATGTCCAAAATCCAATGCTTTGGATGCCAAGAATATGGACAATACAAAATGAATTTTCCAAAACTTAAGAAGGAAAACAACAAAAAAATAAAAAGAGGAGGAGCTCACATGACTCAAGAGGTGAAATAAGAATAAAAGAAGCAAAAGAAGGAAGATCCTCTGGATCTCTACTATGACTAAGTCTACTTCTTTACTTAAAGTATTCTTTCAAAGTTTTGAGTAATATAGGAGCATGTAGGAATAGAATAAAAATGCATGGTTAGAAATATCTTCTATAATCTAGAAGCATGATGTACATAGAGTTCAAAATAGTCATGTAGAAGGAGCATCTAGAAATAGAACAAAATGCATGGTTAGAAATATCTTCTAGATTATAGGAGCATAGTGTACATATAGCTTAAGATATTCATATAGAAGGAGAATACCTATTATATGACCTCATCTACTATGAAAGAAAAATTTATCATGAGTAAGAATCTTAGAAGGCCTCCATCATCAAAAAGAAATAAAATTTTGCAGGGTAAGGGTCTTTAAGATCCTCTGATGGAATCTTCAAAAGAAGATTCATAAACAAAATCAGATGTCTCATTGGGAGTCCCATTTATGGGATTCAAGAAAAGAATGATATACAGGCAAGCTAAGATGAAGCAATAAGGGCCACACTAAGGACAAATAAATGAAGCAAAGATGATCAAAGGAGAATCAAGATGAGGTATGTATACATCAAAGTTAAGTCATGTCATCATATACATATTATTGAGTCATGGGAGTATTTATATGACATGATAAAGTATGAAAGAATCTCTTTCACCAATGACATGCTCAAAGACATGTACTACAATGCAATCAAGGTCAACAAAAGAAAATACTCACATAAGGAGTATAAGATTGCTGAATAAGAAGCAAAAAGAAATGTTGAATAGTCCAAGAAGCAGGCAATGAAGAAGTGCTCCCACAAGGAGTAGAAGGTTGTTGACCAATCTATTCAGGAAGAAGAAAATGAAGAAAGAAATCAAGCATGAGAAGAGAACCATGATAAAAAAGAATCACTATCTGACAAAGATCCATTGAAGACATCTCCTGAAATAAGGCAAGACAACTCTGATAAAGGAATGAAAAGATCAAAGGACCCTTGACACCTGTGAAGGCCTTGAAGATATGAAAGGTACAGATTACTAATTCTACTATACAAAGATGTCATGATGAAGAAGCCACCCAACAAAACACCATTTAATGTTGAAGCAATATCAGTATGAAGTCATTAAGGGATACTAGATCAAATCATGGGAACAAGAAAGTACAATGAAGCATCCATGTGAAGAGTAGTCCGAAGCATAGTCAAGATGACAAAGGAGTATCCAAGATGAAAAGAGAACATGATATATGTCAAGAAGGCCACTTTCCATGAAGGAATCAATGACATGACAAACTAGGAAGGAAAGTGATCGATGGATGGTGCCCTACGAAGAAGAAGTTCAAACAAAGATTTCATGACATCAAAGGAAAGAGGGAAATTAAGTAGTTGGAGGACTCATGAAAAAGAAGTTGTTGATGAATGGACAAGTCCCTAGCTAAGAAGGAGTTATAACAAGTTTCCAATTACAAAGGAACTTGGACAAGTACGTTGTTAGAGGATACTTGGGCATGTCTTCCTCTATTGAGAGGAAGAGATAGACACAACATTATTGTCTTCACTTGGGAAGAAAGAATGGGATGATTAGGTAATCATCTAGCATCCAATACTCTTTGAGGATGTGTAGGGCATGAAAGACAAGTGTAGGCAAGAGGATCGATATTCATTGAGGGTTGGGAACCCACGATAAGAATAGTCCTAGAATGTCATACTCAGTGAACACCTGGGTGGTTATGTACGTCGAGAGACAATGACTAAGGTGTCTATAATTCATTGGTCTCGCCAACATTGTGCTTTGATCTATTGAGAGATAGATCTATCATTCAAAGCCTTGTCGTGGAAACAATGTTGGTTACTATGATGCTATAACAGATGGATTGCCAATTTGGTTTCTCTTATGTGAATTATTCAAGATTGAAACATAACCAACACCTTGTAATGTTGTATGAATACCTCCCTATTTAAGAGGGAGTGTTGAAGGAAATGTAACTAGTTTTGGTGACTAGTCTTCATAAATATACTTTTGATATTTATATTTATTCAAGAAAAGAAATAATATTTTTATTATATATGTCAATGAGTTTCTTGCTAATTGAAATAGTTCTATCACATGTTAAAATAATATAGGTGAGTCAAAGAGTTAAAATAATTATGTCGAAGACCTTAAGAGCATGCTACACTAGATATACTTATGTATTAGAGTGAAAGAAGACACCTCCAAGCAATGTCAAGTCTCCTCCAAGCAATGGAACCATCAAAAGAAGCCATCTGAAGCAAAGAAGTCAAGTCAGCCTACAGTCAGCAAGTCAACCTAAAGGAAGGAAAAACCTCTATATATAGAGGCTGTCCACTCCCTCATAACATAAAAACACACATCTTAGAAATCAATGAAGTAAGAGAGCCGAGTAAAGGGTGAAAGAAGTTGAATAGAAGGAGCCTCTAGTGTAGTGAAGAAGGAGAGACATGAACTAAAGTGAAAAAGGAGTGTTCTAGGGCTAATTACAACCACACGTGTGAGAAAAGAGGGCTATCTATGTGGTTATCATAAAAAAAACTCACAATCAAACATCTCTCATTGTTTGGGTTTAAAACTAGGCCTACAAGGCCTCCTACTCAAGCTAAGAAAAAGGAACCTGAGGCAAAGGAGAAAGAGCCTATAACATCAAGTAAACGTCTCACACATATGAGAAATTAGGGTTGCAGGACAATCATACCAAGTTTGTACCTACACCTCAAGGAAGAAGCTGGTCAAGAGGAAGGAAGGGATCATCAAAAATAAGAAGTCTCATCATAGACCAAGAATAAGTGCCCCTTCTAGAGAAAGTGAAACAAGGTCTATCAATAGTTGAAATAAGAACAAAGTGTCGGGAGAAGGAGGACAAAGTGTCGGGTAACGAAGTGTTGGAAGAAGGAGGACAAAGTGCCAGTAAAACAAAGTACAGAGAGGAGGAAGGAATTGACTTGTTCTTGGAGGATATTATTGTCAAGGGTCTAGGGTTTGGCATTGATCAATAATAATATTCAATAAGAGAAATTTACCACAATGTTTTCCTCTCAAGAGAAGAGAGGTTTTGGCCCCAGCGGAGAGCCAACATCTTGTGTTCTTGTTATGTTTTTGGTAGTAGTTTGATGAAGTACACACACATGTATTAATAATAATAATAAGAAGATTATGCTAACAAGAAAAATTGTAAAATGACTTAAAAAATTGTTATCAAGTAAAGAATAATCTCACTACACCTAATTTCCCTAGATTCTTCAACATGTGTCAACCAATAGTGTCACCTTCCCTACAGTATCAATCCCTTCATAGATGAGGTATTGTGTGATGTTGTTCCTCTTGAAGTTTGTGATGTATTATTAGGCCAGCCATACTTTTGGAAGCGACATGTTATGTATGAGTTAAGGCCTCACATTGTTATTATTACTTTGGGCAATAAGTTGTATAGGATACCGGAGGTAGCACCACCTACTACCATTTCTTTTATCATTGCGAAGCAATGCAGTAAGACCATTTCCCAGATCGGGAATTTTTTTTTCCTTATGATTCACCCTTAAGGAAAGAAGAAGATTGTGGAAACGACCACCACACAGGGCTCCTCTACATGAAAACAACCGATGGAAAAGGTTGTAGAGGAGTACAGGGGCATCTTCACCTCACTCACAGGGGTACCTCTACACTGTCAGGTCAAGCACCCCATCGATCTGACCCCAGGTGCGTCGCTACCCAATGGATTGATCTATCAACACTTTATTTTCGAGAATGATGAATTCAAGAGGCAGATTCAAAAGTTGTTGCAGGAAGGGAACATCAGGCCAAGTTCATCACCCTATGGGAGTCTGATCATGTTGGTACAGAAGAAGGACGGGACCTGGAGACTTTGTGTTGACTATTAGGTGTTGAACAAGATCAATGTCTAGAATAGTTATCAAATCCCATAGATTGATGACCTTCTGTACCAGCTTAAGGGGAGAAAATATTTCAGAAAGATTGAATTGGAGTCTAAATATCACCAATTACAATCAAACCCTCTGATGTGTGTAAGTCTGCCTTCAAATCCAAGGAGGTTCTTTTTGAATGTTTGGTCATGCCTTGCGGGTTGACAAATGCCCCCACAACCTTCATGAAGTTGATGGAAAACATCTTGTGACCCTTCAATAACTCATTCATTGTGGTGTATCTATATGACATTCTGATCTTCAACCAGAATTCAGAAGAGCACCTCCACCATATTCAACCAGTCCTCCAACCCTATGGCAACACAAGTTGTGTGCCAATTTGGAGAAATGCACTTTTTGTATGACCCAAGTTTAATACTTCGGGTACATCATTGATGAGTGGGGTGTACAGGTGAACCTAGCCAAGATACAAGTCATTTGAGATTGGCTAGCCCCAACCACTCTAACATAGCTCTGCATCTTTCTGGGCCTTGTCAACTTCTACTACAGGTTCGTGTTGTGGTTCTCTCATATCACTGGCCTTTGAGTCAAGTCTCCAAGGGAGGAGTGAAAGAAAAGTTATTTTGGTCTAAATACCAACAAAAGGTGTTTTTTGAGTTGAAGCATCACCATTGCTCTATAGTAGTGCTCACATTACAAGACATGCAACAAACATTTGAGATTGAGATAGATGCCTCTAACAATGCTATTGGTGTGATTCTTACTTAGTAGGGGCATCTTGTGGCATATCACAGTGAGACAATTTCAGACTGTACCCCACCTATG
The DNA here is from genome assembly GCA_000404065.3 of Pinus taeda. Lineage (NCBI taxonomy): Eukaryota > Viridiplantae > Streptophyta > Pinopsida > Pinales > Pinaceae > Pinus > Pinus taeda. The sequence goes on from APFE031736269.1 coordinate 53,316, forward strand.
ACAAAGAGATGTATTCCATTGTGAAGGCCTGCTGACAATGGAAGCATTACATTATGGGAAAGAAAACAGTCATCCACACAGACCATCAACCCCTGCAGTTCATATAGACACAGAGGAAGTTGTAGAATGATCACCATCAGAATTGGTCCACATATCTGCAATAGTTCCATTTGAACATTAAGTATAAGAAGGGAAACACCAACAATTTTGTAAGCTGCCTCAACTGACTGTTGGTCATGGTGTTGACCACTGTGCTCAACTGTTGTGGGCACAAGACTATGGAGTGGCCAAATTTTTACAAGAGAGATACAGAATTCAACAACACATACCATATGCTCATGGAAGGAAAGCAAGTTCCGAATTTTCACCTCCAAGATGCATTGTTATGTCACCTGGGACAACTTTGTGTTCCTTCAAGTGAGCATGCCAAGATGATTTGGGAGGCACACTACACTTAGGTCATTGGACATTTTTGGGTATAGAAAATAGTGGCATTGTTGTAGAAGTAGTTTTATTGGCCGAACTTTAATGAGATGTTGGGAAGTACATCAGATCATGCACTGTTCGTGTTGTTGCCAAACCAACCATTAAGAAGAAAGGTCTATACACTCCTCTGCCTACTCCTAGTCAACCTTGGGCATCCATCTCCATGGATTACATGTTGGGCCTTCCTTCTTCTAATCATGGAAATTATCGTGTTTTCATGGTCATTGACAGATTCTCTAATATGGCCATTCTAGCAGCCTGTAAGAAGAGTATCACAAAAGAAGCCACTGTTAAGCTCTTCTTTGAATGAGTGTGGGTACACTTTCAGACTCCAAAACCAATTATCTCAGATCAGGACAATAGGCTCCTAAGTAAATTTTGGACAAGTTTCTGGTCAATACTGGATACCAAGCTCACTAAGTCCATGACTTTCCACCCCCAAGTTGATGGCCAAACAGAGGTTGTCAATAGGATGATCAAACACATTTTGTGTATGTACAACTCAAAGCATCCACACACATGGGATGATAGCCTCCATTATGTTCAACATAGCTAAAACAAAGCTCTCCATAACTCACCTAGCGATAACCCCTTTCAGGTTGGGTTGGGATTCCAGCCACTATGTCCCATTGATGTGGGTATACCATTTGCAGTTACTCTGGTTGATTCTACTGATGTCCAGTCCGAAGTTGACAAAGCTAAAAAATTCGTTGAACACATTCAACACATTTGACAACAGGTCCATGACATATTGGATAGATCCAATGCTAAGTACAAGCAACATCATGATCAACATTGGGTGCCACACAAGTTCCAGGTGGGCAAAAACGTTTGGTTACATTTTCAGAAGGAGCGTCTCATTGGGCCCCACCAAAAGCTTAGCCCACTCCGATATGGCCCTTACACCATCACTAAAGTTGTAGGGGATAATTCTTTCAAGCTTAGAAATACACCATTCCTTGGCCTGCACCTAGTGTTCAATGTGGACTGCCTTCAACCATACTTTCAACCATTGCTAGACACATCAAACATTGCAAAACAACTCATACCACCATAGTCAAACCTAGACTGCATGGAACAGGACACAACTGATTGGATCATGGACACACAGATCAAGAACATTCGCCAATAGATCCAACTATATTGAGTTTTCAAAGTTGGCCAACTCCTGCGCCAAGACAAGTGGCTGACCAGGAACCAAGTTAAGTAGAAATTTCCCCATCTCATTGAGGCACTCAACATAACGGGGACCATTGCTTCCTAAGGGGGGGGGGACTGATCTAGTTGGATATTGGTGGCCACTCACCTATTCCACTTGGACCCCTACTAGTGTTTCTTTTTAGTTTCCTTAATTGTAGCACAACTTACTATTTTTGGCAGTTTTTTGGGTCCTAAACTTACAGAGTCGTTTTGAGGCACTAAACTACTTTTTTAGGGAAAATGAAGAGACCGGAAATGTCAAAAACTAATTTAGTTATTTTTTTTCACCCTCCTCTTTTATATCTTCTAAACGAGGTATTATGGTAGCCAAACCGAGATCATATGCCAAAGTTATGACCCCGGGAAGTTGATGTACCAATTTTCCCAAACGGGGCCCACAATTTTGGCACTTCATCTCCTAGGGTTAAGTTTTGGATGTTTAGGATTTTGCATTGTTTCTCAATAATAAATAGGCCTTTGAGCCTCATTGTAACATAGTTTAGAGGTATGTAGTGACCAAATCTCATCTCATAGATAAACTACCATCACCCGAGCTAGTTTATTTCCATTTCTATATATAGGCATATTTCAGTTCTTTGATATTAATGAAATGAAGTTTTATTTCCACTGCATATTTATGTTTATGTGTATATTTATATTTTATTTTGTTCCCACATAATCTCGGATAATTGGTATTAGAGTGGTCTTCTCTTTCTCTATTTTTCTTTGCATTTCCCCAACGAGGTTAGGGTATACGGAGTTAGGGCTTGAACTGGTTGAACCTTTATAAGATCAACCTTGCAAACCCCCACGAACTCCCATGGCAGAAGAAAAGAAATATGAGGGGACAAAAGATCCTTTCAAAATATTATTTAAGGAAGCCATTGAAGGACAAATGAACGTGATGATGGATCAATTTTCCCATATCCTGCGGTGGCTACCCACAAGCAATGCATCTTCATCCAACAACCACTCTGGAGGTGCCACTCCTTTTAAGGTACAAGTTAACTTTGACTTTCCCATATTTGAAAATTAGATAGATGCAGATTTCATAGATAGATTGTTAAATCTATTGGAAGGATATTTTTCAATTCATGACTTTTCAAATCGAGAAAAGATTAATTTTGCACTCCTCATGTCAAGAACTAGTGGGAAACCTATTGTGAATTGAAGCACAAGAGGGAATCTTCATTGTTTTCAGCTACAATCACTTGGAATTCTCTCTGAGGTACCATCAAGTGACAATATTACCCTTTCGGAAGCTATGAAAATAGATACATAAAGTGGACCACATTGCGGCAAGGAAGGGACCAAGATGCGTCGGAGTTCACAAATGTTTCCAATACCCTTCGCATGAAGTTGTGTATCAAGGATTCTAAGTGGCATGTGGTACTCAAGTACCGTGACTACCTACCCAAGTACATCCAGGATGAGATGGAGTTCTTGGAAATCTCCTTTCTTGGAGCTACCTATCAATACGCTGTCAAGATCGAGCATAAATTTAAACAAAAGAAGCAAGACTTCATATCTACGAATCCAAAGCAAGGGAAAGGTGTTCCCAAACCATAGAAAAAAGGACAAAGCCAAGGCAGGGCAACCCAAGACAACCCACCAAAGCTGCAAGCAAAGAACAACACCACGAAGATAAAGAAGGACACAAGGAAATGGTGTGAGTTCCATGAGAGCCCCACTCGTAACACAAGTGAGTGCCAAGCGAAGAAGTCACTGGTGCCTGAATTGAAGGCTTCCAAATCAAATGCATGTTTCGAATCTGAATCAGAAACTGACAGAGGAATGAAAAAGGGAAGTATATTATCGATGCATAGCCTAGTTCCATCGTTTCCACCACCAAGATCTAGAAGGATGAGCCTGAAGATCTAGAGGAGGAGGATTGACTCTTCCACTCACAGATATGGGTGAAGGGTTCTTTGATGCAGTTCATTATCAACAATGGGAGCCAAAAGACTCTCATTTCAGCAAAGGTCATGAAGTGGTTGGGCTTACTAACCACAATACACCCACAACTATACACCATCGAGTGTCTTCACTAAGGGCAATATCTCCACATCAGCCAACAATGTCACCTTCCCTACAACATCGAGCCCTTCACATATGAGGTTTTGTGTGATGTTTCCCCTCTTGAATTTTGTGATGTATTATTAGGCAAACCATACTTGTGGAAGCGACATGTTATGTATGAGTCTAGGCCTTGCACTGTTATTATCACTTTGGGCAATAAGTTGTAAAAGG
>APFE031736282.1:0-15491 GCA_000404065.3 Pinus taeda
AAAAATATGTATTTCAAATCACCAGAAAATTGACCACTCTTCAATTAAAATTTCAGTCACCAAAAATATATATCCTCACAAGAAAATTGACCACTTTTCAATTAAAATTTCAGCGATCAAAAATATATATTTTCACCATAAAATTGACCACTCTTCAATTAACAATTTTATTCAAGCCACCAAAATATATATACTTGAAAAATAAATTTTATTTTACCATTGGCCTCTTAAAAAATATGTATTTCATATCACCAGAAATTTGACCACTCTTCAATTAAAATTTGAGCCACCAAAAATATATATCCTCACCAGAAATTTGACCACTTTTCAATTAAAATTTGAGCCACCAAAAATATATATCCTCACCAGAAAATTGACCACTTTTCAATTAAAATTTCAGCCACCAAAAATATATATCATCACCAGAAAATTGACCACTCTTCAATTAACAATTTTATTCAAGCCACCAAAATATATATACTTCAAAAATAAATTTTATTTTACCATTGGCCTCTTAAAAAAATATGTATTTCAAATCACCAGAAAATTGACCACTCTTCAATTAAAATTTCAATCATCAAAGATATATATCCTCACCAGAAAATTGACCACTTTTCAATTAAAATTTCAGCCACAAAAAACATATAACCTCACCAGAAAATTGACCACTCTTCAATTAACAGTTTTATTCAAGCCACCAAAATATATAAACTTCAAAAACAAATTTTACAAAAATATGTATTTCAAATCACCAGAAAATTGACCACTCTTTAATTAAAATTTCAGCCACCAAAAATATATATCCTCACCATAAAATTGACCACTTTTCAATTAAAATTTCAGCCACCAAAAATATATATCCTCACCAAAAAATTGACCACTCATCAATTCACAGTTGTATTCAAGCCACCAAAATATATATACTTGAAAATAAATTTTATTTTACCATTGGCCTCTTAAAAAAATATGTATTTCAAATCACCAGAAAATTGGCCACTCTTCAATTAAAATTTCAGCCAGCAAAAATATATATCATCGCCAGAAAATTGACCACTCTTTAATTAAAAACTTTATTCAAGCCACCAAAATATATATACTTCAACTTCACTAAAAAATTTCAGTAACTTTTTTTGTATTATTCATAAACTTTCTCTAAAAAACTTGTATCATTCAAACTTTGTATCATTTTTAGTATAAAAAAATTGTATTCTTAAGAAAAAATAAATAAATAAAATATTTGTATTCTTCAGAAATCGTTTTCTATAAAAAAAACTTGTATCATTTAAATTTTGTATCCTTCGTACATTTCTCGTTTGCGGGGTAAATGTATCTTGTTATCCTTCATAAATTTTACTGTCATTAAACTCATGTTTACTCTGGTAAATAGTTTAAAGTTAAAAGTTTGGGCATCCCACTACATTGCTCCACGGGATTAACCTTCTACTGCACTTTGTCTTCATAGTCTTCTTGTTATCCTTCATAAATTTTACTGTCATTAAACTCATGTTTACTCTGGTAAATAGTTTAAAGTTAAAAGTTTGGGCATCCCACTACATTGCTCCACGGGATTAACCTTCTACTGCACTTTGTCTTCATAGTCTTCACACCCACGTCTCTTTTACCATAGACATCAAATACATGGAGTTTAGGAACAACTCAACCAAGGCTCTGATACCACTATACAAGCCCAAATAAACTCTACAATGAAAGAACACAAGGAAAGAGTACCATATTAATGATAAAATTACTTATTTATACATGTAAAATCTAGGTACAAGAAAGTTGTGTTTCAACAACCATAAAAACGGAATGTAAAACTAATTATATATTATACAATATACAATAACAATGCTGAAGAATTAGTTAACAAAGCAGTAATCTAATAAAGCCACAATTTTGCTTTGGAAAATAATGGAAAAATTGGCAGAAATTTTTGGAAATCTTGATTACAACTGTTAAGCTTCAAAATTTTGGGTGCCCCAAAAGGTTTTGAAAGAGTTGAATCTATTTCCACCATAGAAAAACCATGCAAACACTCTTATGATTAGATTTCTTGAAATATTTTTTACTAGATAGGGATAATTTTGCCGTCCCACTGAAATTGTAACCTAGGTAGACAACACCTTGTGACCTAGGTAGACAACACCCTAAATGGATGAACAATGTGTCTCATTATTGAGCCGAGAGGCTCATTCTACAGCCCAGTATGATGTGTAACGTTGCTCGTCCATTATCAGAGTTGAAATTTTGCTCATGGCCCAAATAAATATTAAAATTAGAATTAAATAGCTATATAAAATATTTAAATAATGTCTGTTCATAAAAAAATTGCACGTGAAGAAATTGGATCATTCTCCACTCATGTTAGAACCATATTTAAGATGGATCTATTGTAGTTTATTAACACTCTAGGCTCATGTTAGATTCATATTTAAGATGGATCTATGATGGTTTATTAACACTGCCAGAGATTATTTATTAACACTGCCAGAAAGTAGGATCATTCAAGTCAATATTTAAGATGGATCTATGATGGTTTATTAACACTGCCAGAGATTATTTATTAACACTGCCAGAAAGTAGGATCATTCAAGTCAATTCAATTCAAGCGTCCATAGAAAAAGGAAAAAAGTAGCGTTTAAGAGAAAGAGGAGGGGCCTCTTTGTATTTAAATTGGAAATTGTAAATTTCATGCATTTAATGGGTATGGAGCAAAGTAGTGGAAAATTTTTTAAAGAAGAGAGACTGAGAGTGTTTTTTGTTTTTTATTTTAATGAAAAAACAGATTTTAGATTCTACATAGCAAAGTTAATTGTTAACTTTATTTTTGCTCATTGGATATCCAAACCTTAAGGGGTTGTTTTTGTTTGGAAAGCAATAAAAATTCCAGCATAATTTTGATTAAAACCCATGGAAATTTTTGAAAATCCTAGTTACAGTGGAGAAGCTTCAAAATTTTGGGTACCGAAGGGTGTTTGACGATGCTGAATCTATTCTGGATTTCAGCAATTTTTGGTTGTCTGGGTGAAATTGACAAGACAACACTAAAATCTGCAGTTAACATAGGAACAATTTAATTATTAGAAGTTATTAACATAGGAGCAGTTAATTAATGTAAGTTTTTTATTTTTCACTTAATCTAATATCCAATTTTTGATAAGACTGTAATTTTAAGTTGTTTAAAATGAGCTTTTGCAAATTACATCACTTAAACTTAAGATTCTAGAAATTCCCTCTAAAAATTTAGCTAAAATTAACCAGAATAATTGCTGGAAAAAGAGAGACACATCTAACAATAAGCCACCTGCCTCATTAACATATGTTCAGGATTTGTGGATAGTTCAATTCAGATGGATAGAGGGGTAGAGTATACTATTAAGGGAAAATGGGTTGGTAGAGATGTTTTTACAGTAGGTTTTTGACAAAATTAGGCACTGGACTACTGCGATTTTGCGATTTTGAAAATGGAATGTTGTAATTGGGTAAGTTTGACAATGCAAAATGACTTCTAGAAACAACTTTGTATACCGTTTCAGTGAGTTCAACTTTATATACCCAATTTTAACAAAACCTCACCAAAACCAGAAAAGATGTTTTCTACAGGAGTATCATATTCCAAATTCAGATGATGTAAGATCGCACCCAGGCAACAGAAACCGTTATTGAGTGGAACTTCTGTATACCGTTGGAAAAGAAAGCGTATACGTTATCTTAAAATCAATGTTTTGTGTCAACGCAATTACCTTTCCCTGTCTCAGTATATTACCTTTCCCTACAACTCAGGAACATTGCTCAAGTTTCCGAGTTGGCTCGTCTCGTCTGCGGGAAGACCGACCTGAACTTTAATAGCGAGACGAACCAGGAACCTTCAGGAAAAATCCTCTATAGAGAAAGTCTGTTGCATTTCAATGTAGCATTTCAAATTTGCAATTATAGAGAAAGAGTAGTCTATGAGTGCAAATTTTTTGTTTTTTTTTTGGGTGTTTTTGGTTGATTTCTGACTCGAATCTGGCTATAAAATTTTGAATTGTGTTGTTTACATTGGTTTTTTTATTGCACATATGGATTCAGCGTCTTCAAATATCCTTGGGACATTTTAATCGTAAAGAGTTTTTCTGTCAAACTTGTGATTTCAATAAATCCCTGCCTGATTCTAGACAAATTACAACAGAAAATAAACTAGAAAACTTTCCAAAATATCACACTTAAACACTACTTACTGACGAATACTTGAGAGAGTGAGCTTATCAAGCTATACGAAAGTTGTGTATGTCTTCCTCAATAATTTTGATCAGTGAAACTTTGTCACATTTATCTGTGCGAATAGTTATTATGTTGTGGTTTATATTATTTTGAGTGAGTTGTTACCTTTATATGGTCAATTTGCAAACCCTTCCACTATCTTGAGTAGGTGGATAAAATCATATGAAAAGGAATTGAGTATAGGAATCAACTATAGAAGATGGAAATTGTTTTAAATGTTGTAGTAGATTTAAGTTCAACTTAACTTTGATAAAAGCAATCTAGATTCATCTTAACTTCGAAACTAACAAGCTCTGAGAGGGATATGCAAACCTCTTTTAGAGTGAAAAGTGATTTGATCCTTCCCGAAATTTAAATATGCAAACCTCTTTTAGAGTGAAAAAAGATTTGATCCCTCTCGGAGCTTGATAGATCTTTGAGAGAAGAGCATGGTAGATCTGGAGTTAAGATGGATCTAGGTTGGTTAGGTAGTAGTAAAAAAAGCACCTATCTATTTTGTATTTTTTTTTTTTAACTTTCAACTACTTTATTTCACTATATAAAAATGACCTTAAATTAAGGTGGAAATTGAAGTATTTTATTTATGTTTGACATCAATTTTTTTTGTTATTACTATTTTTTAATTTGTTGATGTAAATGTTATTTTATTATTTTTAAATGTAACATTATGGGACCATATCTCCCTCATACTACCCTATAGAGGGAATTCTCCTTGCAATAAATATACTTTGCTATATATGATTGGCTAATACCATGGGTCAATACAATAGATTATCAATACCATGTGCTCATCTCCCTCATACTAAGGTATAAAGGACCTCAATAAATAGACTTTGTTACATATGATTGGCTAATACCATGGGTCAATACAATGGATTATCAATACGAGGTTCCCAACCAACTATAAGTGGTGAGATTTCATTCAAAATCATGTGTCCATTTAAAATGTTTTTATCCTTGTAAGGCTTCCAAAATTAACAATGACACAGAGACGAAACCAGTTATAAAAAGAGAGGAAACAAGTTATGAAACCAATTATAAAGAGAGGAAACAAGTTATAATTGGTTGTAGCTCTGAGATACGATAAGAGAGAAATTGTAATCTAAGGTCTTCTTGTTTTAAAGCTTGTCCATATTGATTGTAATGCATGTGCACTTGGAAAGATGCACAGAGATGAATTTCCTGTGAATGCTGATAGGAGGAGAGATATCCTCAAGCTGGTACACACAAATTTTGCGGGCCTATGCAGACAAGGTCATTACGTGGTGCATACTATTTTTTAATGTTTATTGATAACTATACTAGATTTACTTGGGTGTATTTCCTCAGGAAGAAGAGCCACACTTTTGAATATTTCAAGGAGTTCAGAAGTATGGTTGAAAAGCAAAAAGGTAAAAGCATCAAGATTCTCCACTCGGATCAAGGGGAAGAGTACAAGAAAGCTTGTGTTCTCAAATACTGCAAAGATCATGGGACACAGCAACAGTTTACAGTACCCCACACTCCTCAACAGAACAGGGTTGCAAAGAGGAAGAACATAACCCTTGTGGAGTGTGCTCGCAGTATGTAAAAGGTAAGAATCTTTCTAATGGGTTTTGGGTTAAAGCAATTAATACTACAGTATATCTAAAGAATAGGAGTCCAATAAGAAGTTTATATTTCAAAACTCCTTTTGAAGCTTTATTTGGCTATAAGCATGTAGTTAAACATTTGAGGGTTTTTGGCTCTAAAGCCTTTGCCCATGTCCCAAAGGAAGATAGAGAGAAACTAGATTTAAAGGGCATCAAATGTATTTTTGTCGGGTATTGCACAAAATTTAAGGCTTGCAAACTGTTTAATCCCTCTACTCATAAAGTTTTTGCAAGCAGAGATGTAGTGTTTCATGAGCAGGGTAATGATGGAAGCCATGAGAGTGCTAATGAATAATGGCACGTGCCCTTATTGGTGGAAGAAGGAAGTGATGAATCAAGTGACATCAATGAGCAGCAACAGCAGAAAGGGAAAGAAGATGATGTAGCTATCAAGCCAAGTCCACAAAAGGATTATTAGACAAAGTTTGAAGTTACCCCACCACTAAGGAGATCAGGTAGGTATATTTAGTTTCCAGGAAGATATAGTGAAAATGTTTTTATAACTAGTATGATGAATGTTGTTGAACCCTCTAGTTATAAAGAAGCCAGTCAATATAGTGAATGGAGGATTGTTATGGAAGAGGAATATGAGTCAATCCTCAAAAGCAAAACTTGGGCTTTAGTTAAACTACCTAAAGGCAAACAACCCATAGGATGCAAATGGTTGTATAAGCCTAAACTTAAAGCAAATGGAAGCATGGACAAATATAAAGTTAGGTTGGTAGCAAAGGGGTATTCACAGCAAGAAGGTATAAATTATGATGAAACATTTACCCCTGTAGCTAAACTAAACACAATCAGAATGATAATTGCTTTAACTACCAAACACCATTGAATGATTCACCAGCTAGATGTTAATTCTGCTTTTTTAAATGGAAACTTAAAAGAAGAAGTCTACTTAGTGAAACTTGAGGGGTTTGTCAAACAGGGTGAAGAACATTTAGTTTGCAGGTTGAATAAAGCATTGTATGGACTAAAACAGACACCTAGGTCATGGTATGACAAAATTGATTCATTTTTCCTGCAACATGGTTATAAAAGAAGCAAAAATGACCCTAATCTTTATACCGTGTTTGATAAAGAGGGAAGGATTATTTTGATTTCTTCATATGTAGATGATCTAATCATTACAGGGAATGTTGATAATCTCATTAAGGAAATCAAGGAGCAGATGTTACAAGTATTTGAGATGAAAGACCTTGGAGAGCTACATTATTGTTTGGGTTTAGAAGTCTGGAGGGATTTTGGACAAAATTTTGTCACAAAGTAAGTATGTCGGGAGCTTACTGGAGAAGTTCATAATGGATCAGTGCAAAGTTGCAGCAGTGCCTTTACAACAGAATTTAAAACTTCAAAATGATGATGGATCTAAGGAGGTAGATGCGACTTTGTATAGACTCCTAATTGGGAGCCTAATCTACGTGACTACAACTAGGCCAGATTTGGCTTATGCAGTCAGTGCATTGAGCCAATTTATGTCAAAGCCCCTTGAGAGACATTGGGTTGTAGAAAAAGGTGTTTTAAGGTATCTCCAGGGAACATTAGATTTTGGTATCGTTTATACTGATTCATGTGATGTTATATTGACAGGTTTTTTAGACTCCGATTGAGCCGGAAATGTAGATGATAGACGATCCATAATAGGCTATGCATTTAGCATTGGATCCAAGATCATTACATAGAGCAGCAAAAAGCAAAACTCAGTATCATTTTCTTCTGCGGAATTTGAATATCAAGCTATGTGTGCAGCAGCATGTGAAGCAGTTTGATTGAGGAGACTTCTCCTTGATGCTAGAGAAGAACAGAAGGTTGCAACAGTGATCAAATGCGACAACCAGAGCTCCATCAAACTTGAAAATAACCCAGTATTTCATAAGAACACAAAGAATATCGATACACAATTTCATTTTGTCAGGGAGAAAGTTCAGTCAAAAGAAATCCATATTGAGTATTGTAATAGTTGTGACAAGGTTGCTGATATTTTTACCAAACCTCTTGGTAGAATCAAGTTTGAGTTTTTTAGGGAAGTGTTAGGCATATGTGTGAATCCATTTATCCATTAAGGGGGAGTGTTGAGATTAATGAAGAAATGTTTTAATGGAGTGACAGTTCAAACCGAACCTTAGATTAAGAGTTTGTTCTTGTTTTCTACGGTGTTGTTTCAACTTCCCTAATTGTGTGTAAATTATATATTTCTCAGCTCATGAGTATAATGGTAGAGTGAGTTCTGCAGAGGTATTCTCCAGGTGGTGTTCCACACCTATGAGCTGCCCAGGTTTAATTTAATAAAGTTGATTCTTATGGTTTTTAACAGGCTATTCATAGATTTTTGAATTTGAGCAACTAATTTAGATAATGTGTATGATGTTGTATTACACTCCTTGTAGATGTGACAACAATAAGTCTGGTCAAATGAATGCTTTAAATGAATTCATTTGACCAGATTTCTTATTGTCACATTCGATAAATATCACTTACCTTGTATACTTAATGATTTTTAAATTTTAAAGACCATTTATCTTTTATACTTCATGAAATTTTAAATGTTGGTTTTGGCTCATATTTACCTTGTATGCTTAATGAAATTTAATTTATATTGAAATTTTCATGAATATCTCTCTAGCAAATTAAAATTTTATTTTTACATGTATATAACTTGAATCTATCTAAGGTTGAGAGAGATCAAATCTTGGAAGTGCAAACCTCTTTTTTGAGTGCAAAACTTGAGGAAATGTTTGCAAGTAGAGATATTTGATCCCTCTTGATGCTTGATAGGTCCGGGGCTAAGATGGATCTAGGATGGTTATATAATATTATATAGCATCTATATTTGTATCTATGTGTCTATTTCTTATTCTCTCTCTCTATCTCACCCTCAAACATACACACTCTCTCTCCATATCTATCTATCTCTCTCCCTCCCTCTTCCTCTCTCCCTCTCTCTCTTCGCCTTCTCTCCCTCTCTCTCTTCCTTTCCACTCTCCTCTCTCCCTCACTCTCTATTCATCTCTTCCTTGTCACTCCCTCTCTCTCTATTCATCTCTTCCTTGTCACTCCCTCTCTCTCTATTCATCTCTTCCTTGTCACTCCCTCTCTCTCTCCACCTTTCTCCCTCTATGTCTTTCTTCTTCCCTTCCTCTCTCTCCCCTCCAACTCCATCTCTCTCTCTCTCTCTCTCTCTCTCTCTCTCTCGCGTCCTCTCTCCCTTTCTTTCCCACCTCCCTCTATCTCTCCCCCCATCACTCTCTCTCTCTTCCCTCCAACTCTGTCACTATCTGCCTCCCTCTTGCCTCCTCTCTCCCCCCTCTATCTATGTGTCTCCATCTCTCTCCCCTTTCCCTCCCTCTCTCCTCTCCTCTTCTCTCTCTTCCCTTCTCTTCTCTCTCCCTCACTCTCTCTCCATCTCTCCCTTGTCACTCCCTCTCTCTCTCCACCTCTATCTCTTTATCTCTTTGTTCTTTCTTCGTTCTCTCTTCCCCTCCAAATCCATCTCTCTCTCCGTATCTCCTGCTCTCTCTCTCTTCCTTCCTCTCTCTCCCACCTCCCTCACTCTCTCTCTCTCCACTCTCTGCCTTCCATCTCTATGAATCTATGTTGGTTCTTAATAATATTATTTATATCATATTATAAATTTCACATCTTTATATATATATATAAAATAAAAGTATTCTCATTTTTAATATTATTAAAACCTTGATTTAATTTATATGATAATATTTTTAGTAATTGTGAGGATAGAGGGTTTAGATGTATTTCAAAGGTAATGATAACCTCTTATCTCTTAGATTTAATTAAAAAATGTTATAAAATCAAATTATTTATAAAATATTTTGGTTGTGAATTAAGTTATGGTTTTTTGGCATGTGGTATTGATTAGCCATGGTATTGTAACAAAATCTATTTACAAGTTAATAATGTCAATGATAAAGTGGAAGTGAATATCCATGATTAAGAAACTTGTCATATTGTTATTAAACATTTTGATTGTGAAATAAGTTATGTTTTTTGGGCATGTGGTATTGATAAGCCATCATATTGGCCCATGGTATTGAGCCTATAATATCCATGGTAAAGTGGGGGTGAATATCCATGGTTAAGAATCTTGTCATATTGTTATAAAATATTTTGATTGTGAAATATGTTATTTTTTTAGGGTACGATGGTATTGATAAGCCATGGTATTGGTATATTGTGTGTTAGCAAACCTTATTTACAAGTTAATAATATTCATAGTAAAGTGGGGGTGAATATCTATGGTCAAGAATCTTGTCATATTGTTATAAAATGTTTTGATTGTGAAATAAGTTATGGTTTTTGGGCATGTGGTATTGATAAGCCATAGTATTGGTCCATGGTATTGTAACAAAACCTATTTAATAACAAAATCAAAATATAAGAAATTGAATTTTTTTTTTATTATGTAACTTCTTTTTATTATTAATTGAGCCAATATTTAAAGTTTACACTCATTAGGTTTATATTACATTTAACTTAATTTTAACTTTTTGTTTATTACTTTTAACATTTTATTATTAAGTGAGCTAACGTTTAAGTTTAACTTTTTATTATTTAAAATGTTTTCATACTTGCATTACACCTACACATCTTACCCTATATTGGGTTGTAGAGTGCCTCTCAACCAAAAAAAAGAACATTTAAACTTGAGCTCAACCTAAATTTGAAAAAAAAAAAAAAAAAAAATATTTATATGTTAAAAACATGTCATTAAACAATTGTTTTCATAATTATAGAATTATATTATTCAACTCCCAATAATTAATGAATAAAATCTACTTATACATTAACTATTTATACTTTCAAAATATTAATTTTAATATTAAAATAATAAAATATTCAAACACTCAATCAAAAATAATTTATTTTTATAATTATAACATTTATTACTTTAAATTCATTAATTTTTTTTAATAATATAAAATTATTTAGATCATTTAACCTACAATAAAAATAAATAATTCCATATAATAAAAACTATATACTCTAAATTCATCTTTTTTAAACAAATTGCATAGTCAGCCCATGTTCACGTTTTAAGTTTAAAGATATTTAAATTGAAAATGCCAAGTTAACCTTTTAAGTTTAAAATATTTAAATCATTATTTAAATTATATTTTACCGGTGGTTATGATTTAAAAAAAAATGTGCTTCAAAATTCAGTGGAAAGTGTTTCGGGTACACTGTTATTTACTGTATCTTGATATGCACTTGAGTGATCTTTATATATTTTTATTAATTAGAAAAATAAGCTAACAACCATAAATAAACTAGCTTATATATTGCACTTCCACATATTAGATCATTTTCAAGTATGCCATATTTAATATGGGCAACCCCTATGCCACAAATATTTATAGTTGTAAATAAACTAATCTATATATTTCACCTCCATAGATTATCATTGGATCTTTCCAAGGGTTTATTGTAACATTTTTCTTAGGTGGATATGTAAATATTTTCGCAAAAATAAAAATTAAAAATAAAAAAAGGTTAAGTCAAGGGATACGAATTCCAAAAGATGGGGAGGTTGGTTGGCGGGGATGGTGTAAGTTTCCTTAAATTAGGCAAATATGAATTGTTGGGATAACTCTTGAAGGCTTGTTGGTGACATTTTAATGGTCTGGTATTTTTAGAAATTATGGAGCTACTAGAGAAAAGATGAGACCATCCTTGCTTGGAATGTTGAACAAGGCAGTGAGGACAAAGAATTAAAAGAAGAATGGTGGGAGAGGGGGCGGGACTTCCAAGTCGTGAGATGTGTAGGCCACCCACTGAAACCTGTTAGTGTCATTTTTTGAATCCTTCCACCAGTGAGCAAATATGCTCTTACAAAGTGGTTTTAGGATGTTACAGTCAAATTTTGCCATTTCAGAGAATCTTCAAGTAAAATTTGGTCACTAGGTATTAGGTCTAGGGTTTGCTTATACTCCTTTCAAAGTTATTCAAATGTCAGTCCATGTCACCATTCAGCTGAGTGTACCATCATTCAAAGGGTTGTCATCATCATGTCAGGTTCCAATGGGTCATTTTACACCTTGTTCATGCTACAGTTGTGCCTAGGTAAGGTTCATTTATGATGTGGCCAGCCCACATGGTCCCACGCTAGCCCAACCTACGTGGACCTTCACTGATATTTTGATGCGGATATGGTGTGATTGCAATTTATTTGGTAGGTGATTATTAATCAACCCACGGTACTTACCTTGTCCTTACCCGCGACACCTGTCCTTCTCAAAGTCACCAAACCCTAATTTCACTTACTCCCTTTTCACTGCCGGTTCGCGCCTATTCGGTCATTTTCACCCCGTCACTTTGCTCTCTGGGGTTTCGCTCTGGTGTTCGGCTCCGCCTATGGTTTTTCTCCGCCTGTGGTGATACACTGTTGAACTTCCGATGGTTTTATGGAAAAACGATGTGGTTTAACTCTGTCAACTCGTCGGTGTATTCGGTTCAGGCTTTATTGGTGAGTTCTGGTTCCTCCACTATGCATTCAGTTTGTTTTCGTGACTGTGTGAGCATTACTGGTTTCTACTCCTGTACATACTGTCTGTTCTGGTCATTTGTTATGAATTCGTGGTGAATGCTGGTAGTGAGGGTTATCTGGTTTGCTCTGTTGACAAGTACGCAGTTCGTTGGTCTTCCACCTGGTCCTTCTCCAGCGCTCGGCTCTGTAACTCAGGTAAGATCTTGTTTCTTGCTATATTACATTAACCTCTGTTCGAGTTGGAGCTAACATTCCGCAGCCCCTCTGTGGTCAGGGTTTCACTTCATTTCTGCGAGCTTATGGGTCGGTCCACTTCAGGTATGGCTATTCTCCTCAGCCATACACGGGTTTCGCTTTCTGTTAATTCCTTTACAGCTTCACGATGTTGTTTCTGGTGCGAGGGTTTTGATTTGGTTACAAACCCTAAATTAAATCTTCTGTGGTGGTTGCAGGTGACCGGTTCCGTGACTTCGCAAAGGTTTCGGTCGATATCTCCCGAGTAGCTCTGTTCTTATCTCAGTTTCTTCCGTGGCTCTTCGTCGTTACTGTATTTACTTGCGTCTGTGGTCTGTATATTAGATAGCTGTCGAGTCTAGTGTTTGTGTTGGCTCCAAACCCGTAGCCATAGCTTGGAGGGTTTCTGTGAAGTCTTTTATTTGGTGGCTCGGTTCAATGAACCCTCGTTGCACAGTTCGTTCATGTAATTTTGAATTCTATTGTCTTGCAATGTAATATACAGTGATATGTAATATGTATTTAAGGCTGGTTCTGGTGCTTACCCGGTTTCGACTATGGACTGTTGTATCCTTCGATATTGTTTGTTTCTTCTCGCCTGGTGCTCACTCTCGGTCTCGGCTTGTCATTAGACTTTTGGGGGTCGTGAAACTCTGTTACTGTATTTTCCTGCAATGAATTGAATGTACAGAAATATATATGTGAATTCTATTACAAAGGACTTAAATATCGCAATTCGTATGTTTATCTGTGCACTGAATTTAGATGAAGGAAATTGAATGTATTTCTTTTATTATCTTTCAAATGCTTCGCTGCTGAACCCTTCTGGGTTATTTTGTCTGTTCTTTTATACAATAGTTTCAGGCAGTTAGATAACTGCAGATAGTTATTCCATTACAGTTTGCCAGATAGTTATTCCATTACAGTTTGCCTGGCAGTTACTATAAACTTACTTTACTTGACTATTCGTTTGTTTACTTTGTCTCCTTTGTTCCATAAGGGTTTGTTGTTTACATTGCTTATTGACATTAATCTAATTTTAACAACTCTAATTAAGACCTGTTACTACAGTTAAAATAAAATAAATAAAAATTAAGCTAACAGAATCTAATGCTGTAGTTGACCATGGAAGAAATTAAATAAAAACGTAAGAACTCTAACAGGCTTGTTGTCCATTTGTCGAACTGTTTATCTTTCCCAATCTTCTTCAGAAACTTTGTCCGCCCTCTCTCGGTCTTCACCCTGTCGACCAGATGCTCCTGCATCAGGCTGCCGGGGTAAAAGAGAGATCTCATGGCTCCGTTCCATGAGTTCCTCCACCGAGTAGCCTGCCTTCCGAATATGTGTCTCGTCGAGCCAGGAGCTGTCCTCCATTGGACGG
Organism: Pinus taeda; assembly: GCA_000404065.3. Classification (NCBI taxonomy): domain Eukaryota; kingdom Viridiplantae; phylum Streptophyta; class Pinopsida; order Pinales; family Pinaceae; genus Pinus; species Pinus taeda. Next base: position 14,012 of record APFE031736282.1, read on the forward strand.
TCCTTCCACTTGACGAGATAACGCAGATACTCCTTCTTGTGTGTCTTCTTGGCTACCTGTGTGCTGATGATTCCTTCGATTTCATGGGTCTTGACTGATGGTAACTGTTTCTTCCAAAGACTGCTCTCGAACTGGGTGTCCCGTTGTGGCTGTACCATTCTTTCATCTTCTGCCTGGGCATGATATGGGAACAGGTCTGCCACGTTGAATATGGGTGATATACCTATATCAGGTGGTAGCTGAATTTCATATGCATTCGCTGAAAATTTGCGCAGAATTTTGCATGGGTCGATCTTCTTGAACTTCAGTTTGTTATACATACCCTTAGGAAACTGTTCCCGGCGCAAATGCGCAAGGACTTCGTCTCCAATCTCGAAATGTACCTCACGCCGCTTTATGTCTGCATGCTGCTTATATTTCTGCGTGCTGTCCTGTAATCTCAATTTAACTTTCTCATGCAGTTCGCTCATTGCTTCGGCAAAATCTTCTCCGTCTGCACTTCTCCTTTCTAGCTGTCCCAAATCTCGTAACTCATGTACTCCTCGCGGATGCATACCATACAAGATTTGAAATGGGCTAAGACCGGTGCTCCGATTAGGCGAATCATTATAAGCGAATTCTGCCTGGGCAAGAGCTCGATCCCACAATCGCGAGTTTTCTCCTGTCAAGCTTCGTAACAAGTTACCCAAACTCCTGTTCACTACCTCTGTCTGTCCATCAGTCTGCGGGTGATACGCAGAACTGAAATTTAACTGTGTGCCCAGCTTTTTCCACAGGGTGCGCCAAAAATGCCCTGTGAATTTCACATCCCTGTCTGAAACTATAGTTTTAGGTAAGCCATGTAATTGAACTACTTCTGTGAAGAAGAGATGTGCCACGTTTGTGGCATCGCTAGTCTTCCGGCACGGAATGAAATGAGCCATCTTTGAAAACCTATCCACCACCACCATCACTGAATCATATCCCCTCTGCGTTCTAGGCAATCCTAGGACAAAGTCAATGCTGACTAAATCCCATGGCCTGCTTGGAACTAGTAGGGGTGTGTATAATCCAGTATTCTGGCTGTGCCCTTTCGCCAGTTGGCAGATTTTACACCTGGTTACATACCTCTGTACGTCCCGACTCATCTTCGGCCAGTAATAAAAATGTCCTAGCTGTTCCAACATTTTATCAACGCTAAAATGTCCTGCTAAACCGCCACTGTGTTTCTCTTTTACTAAATTTTCCCTCATCGAACAATCTGGAATACATAGTTGTCCACCTCGAAATAATAATCCTTCCTGTAAATTAAAATCTAGCCATGGGCTTGTATTCCTTAAGACAAGATTTTGGCATGCCTCAAAGGCTTCCTTGAAATCCGCGTCCATCTGGTACAAATCCTTCAAATACTCAAATCCCATCACCTATATGCCACTTTCCTGTAAGAGCAAGGCTCTTCTGCTTAAAGCATCCGCCACTTTGTTGGCTTGCCCACTTATGT
>APFE031736286.1:0-16578 GCA_000404065.3 Pinus taeda
ATAGTGTCATCTATATGCCTATTGATGAACACAGATCACCAAAGGTTGCACTTAAGAATAGAAGCTTCCTGGGATAAAATAGTCATTTGTGTTTTCCCTTATAGATTAAGTCCTCCATTCATTATTACTTATTAGAAAACCAATCATTCATCCACCCCTTTTATTCATTACTGGGAAACTCGTCCCATTATATCCAATCGGAGCCACCATCCCAAATGGAAAAGGAGTTGTATTAATGTCCGGACCAGGTGGTTATCCCCCGATGTTGATGCAACGATTTTCGAGGGATCAACATTTTTGGCACTAGAAGGAGGGCCATCAACTATGAATGGCGAGTAAGTCAAAACCTAAAGACCATTCTCAGATTAAATCACCCTCCACCTCACCTCAGACCTCCCGTTTGCATTCTGAAACACCAGTATCCAAATGAGAAGAAGAGGGATCAACTACCACTGCTCAACCCCGTCATACTTCAGAACGTTTAAGTCAGAAGTCCCCTGAAGTTCAGTATATCATCCAGAAACTTCAAGGCTTCTCCATATCACCTCAAAGATCTGAAGTATCTCAAGGGAGTGAGACTTCGCAACTCCACCTTCCTCATCCTCTCACCAGACTTCAAAGTGAAAAACTCGGCATTGAACCAGCTGAGTTGCCTTTACCCCAAAGGAAAAAGGATAAAAAGAACACTCAAGGTTCTGGTAGCGAGACCTTTTCTCCATCATCTTCCATATCATCATCTCCAGTGTGAAATCAAACATCCACTTCCCCATAACATATTATTGTTCACCAGGGATCACCACCTTCAACATCACGACCTATTAAGTCTTCATTACCACTTCCTCCCCAAGCACCTGGAACACCACCGACAATCGTTGGTACTCTCAAGATGGCTCAGAATCCATGGAATAGTCCTGGTGCAGTCACTATGCCTGCACCATTACATCCATTACCTGATTATCCTAAGAAGTGGTTACCAAAGTTTAATCCAGACGCTGGAACATTAGCTGAGGAACACATAAATAATTTCATGTTGTCAGTTAATCTAAAAGGAGCAACAAAAGAAGATGTTGTAGTTAGGATTTTCCCCTACACATTACAAGGATCAGTTGGGTCTTGGTATTTTTCCTTGCCCTCTGGATCTATTACCACTTGGAATATCTTTCAGGAGCCGTTTCTTACCAAATATGGCGATGATAGATCCTTGGCCAAACTGATTAATGATCTTTCAAATCTAAGGATTGAATCTAGAGAACCAATTAAGGAGTTTAAATCCCGATTCAATAAGCTCTTGAACAAAATCCCCACCGATTCCAAGCCAAGTGAACAAATTAGAAGCGAGTGCTACATCACAACCTTACCTTCAAATATAGCCATTTTTGAAGATAGGGCTAGGAAACCAACTTTGGCCGAAAACATGAAAGAAGCCCTCGCTGTGGAAAAACGTATTACCACTTTGGAAAATAAAGCTGCTCTCGAAGACAGGAAATCCAAAAGAGTGTCTTTCAAAGACGATTTAAAGAAGAAAGTCAACAAAGATCCATATGATATGGAGGGTCTTCAAAAGGTCCTCAAAACAATGTCAAATGAAATGGTTGAAATTAAAAAGCAAGTAGCAAAAAATTCAACAAAGAAACCATATAGGAATTTTAAGAAACCTGAGTCAAAACCACCAAATGTTATATCTAATGCAGATTCAGACCTTGAGGAATAAGAAGAAGATGAAATAATTGCACCGTCCGATGAATTTGAAGAAGAGGAAGTTGTTGAATTCCATGGAATGTGGGACTTCATATTGCCAAAATCCAACACTGAAACTGAACAAGAAGCTTTTCCTGTGACTACTAGGATCAAAAGTGCTCCTGAACCTATCCAGGCAACCTCAAAGAAAAGGAGTGCAGGTACTAATACTACAAAGGAAAAGGTACCCACAAGGAAGTCAGCTGCAACAATGCCTCAAAACCAACAATCGTCCTCAAATATACCTTCAACATCAAAGACGTTGGTAGTATCGGATTCAATGGATTACAATATTGTTGATGACATGAAGAAGACTAAGGCAAACATCACCATGATTGAAGTTAGCAAATTAAAAAATCAGTAGAAATTGCTTCTTAAGGAACTAAATGTAGTTCCTACTTCGCCTCTTCCTAGTGCTAAAGCTGCAAATGATTCAGGACAACCACCTTCTGGTAGAGTTGAGGCTATTTATACGATTCTAATTGGAGAAAGATCAAATTCCCATACCCCCCCTTTCCTCTTAACCTACAAAATCTATAATCGAAATCTACACAATTGTTTGATTGAATCAGGGGCATATTCTAATATAATGCCAGCTTCAGTTTGTTCTAAACTGAACATAGATCCCAAAAGTCTTCAATTCACATTGTGCAGTTAGAGAGAACCAAAGTCCAGGTCTTAGGAGAAATAAACTCTGCTACTATCAGGTTATCAGTTGATCCACGAGTAGTTCAAAAAATTGATATCTTAATCGCTAATATACCTGAGTTTTATGGTTTAATCTTGAGCAAGGATTGGTCTAAGAAGCTCCATGGGTATATTTCTACCGATTGGTCTCATATGTGGCTACCCTACATGGGAAAGCCAAATCAAATAAAAATCAAGCGGGAGAAACACATGACCCATACTATCACATAATTCGAACAGGAGAATCAACCAATTTCATTTAACAATAATATTTTGGGAAATTATTCTTCTGAATCATTCTTTGGCAATTATATTGCCCAACCATCTCCTTTCTTAGTAAACAATTTCACATCCCAAATCGAAATTTTTTCACAAACCGATGGATCAAAATGTGTTAATGTTACCGAGAATACTATAAATAAAAGTGTTGATAATTTTTTATTTTGGTTTTTATATTTTGACGGTTCTAAATCCAGTGAAGGACCAGGAGCAAGGTGTATTTTAGTCAGCCATGAGGGAGAAAAAAATATTCTTTCTTGTAGGTTAGTATTTGAATGCACAAATAATACAGCTGAGTATGAGGCCTTGGTACAAGGACTATATAAAGCTATTGGCCTGAAAGTTCAATATCTGAAAGTGTTTGGCGATTCAGAGATTGTCATAAAAAAAGTTCGAAATACAATCCATTGTCTCTCTAATCACCTCAAGCACTATCAGTCCTTAGTCCAAGAACTTATATCTCATTTTTTAGCATTCAATATTTCACCTATTCCTAGATCCCAGAATGCAGCAGCTGACTTGTTGGCCAATGTTGCTTCTAAACTCCTACCTTCTGAAGATTATAGCCCAAATAGATTTTCAGTAGAGTTGATTTTTAGGCCATCGATTCCTGACAATGTCACCAATTGGTGAGTGTTCCACGATGAAGACATCTTACATTTCTTAACTTCCGACAAGTCCTACAATGATCATATCAATGATGAAAATGATCATGATCTTCAGATGAAAGAAAAGCATGAGGAAAACTCAATACCAAAACCTATGGTTAAACTTGAAGATCTCTACGACATTAAATACAGGTTTAAACAGGTAACGAATTCAAAATTCCAAAGTTCTACCTTAAGATTTGAATTGATAAATCTTGGTACTGATTAGAACCCTCAAAATATCAATTTAGGACTAGGGCTTTCTATGGAAGCAATGATAGCATTTATTAGATTATTAAGAAAAAATAAAGATGTCTTTGCTTAGAAGTATGATGACTTAAAAACATACGATACATCAATCATGCAGCATACCATTCCAATGCTTTTTGAACAAAAACCTGTTCAACAAAAATTGAGGAAAATACATCCAAACTTAGAGAGTCAGATAAAATCAGAACTCAATAAACTCTTGAAAGCTAAGATTATTTTTCCTATTTGGCACTCAAACTGGGTTCCCAATATGGTGCCTATTAGGAAGAAAAATGGCAACATCAGGATTTGTATAGATTTCAGAAATTTGAACAAGGCGAGCCAAAAAGATAATTTCCCATTACCTACCATGGAGCAGATACTCCATTCAGTAGTAGGTTTTGAGCTAATGTCCTTTATAGATGTTTTTTGAGGATATAACCAAATTTTGGTCCATCCTGATGACAGGCTCAAAACTACTTTCAGAACAAAATGGGGTACCTACGCTTATCAGAAAATTCCTTTTGGACTTATTAACGCAGGAGCTACATTCCAAAGAGAAATGGATATAGCCTTCAAAGGATTGATCAACAAAATAATAGTCGTCTATTTAGATGACATTATTGTATTTTCCAAGAATAGATCCAACCACTTACATTATTTGAATCAAATCTTTGAACGCTGTAGAAGGTATGGTATTTCACTCAATCCCAAAAAATCCTTCTTTGCTCTAAATCAAGGAAAGCTCTTGGGCTTCATTGTTTCCAAAGATGGTATTTATATTGATCCCGATAGGATTAAAGAAATTTTTGAAATCCCATTTCCTCATAACAAAAAATCCATGCAATCATTTTTAGGTCAAATCAACTTTGTCAAAAGATTTGTTCCCGATTTTTCTCGCATCATTTTACCATTACAAACCATGATTAAGAAAAATTCAGTGTTTAGATGGAGACCTGCAGAAAAGGAAGCATTTTATTTAGTCAAACAATCAATAATCAATGCCCCCGCTTTAAACACTCCTAATTTTTATAATCATTTCATATTGTATACTATCGTGTCCGATTCATCTTATGCAGCGGTACTCACTCAGATTAATGATTACAACTTGGAAGCATCGATTTCATTTTTTAGTTCAAATTTTCATGTTGTAGAACTAAATTATTCCGAAGTTGAAAAACAAGCCTTTGCTGTGTATAAAGCTATCACACATTACAGACCCTTATTTTTAAAATCCCATACAAAATTTATAGCTCATTTTTCTACAGTAAGCCAATTACTGATCCAAAGGGAATTAGGTGAGAAAAGGGCAAATTGGGTTACAGCACTTCAAGAATATGACTTGGAAATCAAGCCAGCAAAGATTGTTAGAGGCCAAGGTTTTTGCAGGTTATTATTAGCAGGAGCATCCAACATTCAAGAATCAGGTGATACAAAACATATTGAAGAAATCAACCAAATAACTATCACCAATTCTAAATCTCAATATGAAAGTTTAATCTTTTATTTGAAAAATGGATATGCATCTCCTAATCTTTCTTATAAAAATAAATGGGCCATTAGATTAAAGGAAAAAAACTTCATAATCATTGATGATGTACTTTTTAGGCAAAATTATGATTCGGTTTTATTAAGATGCCTGGAAAAACCTTAAGCACAAAAGGTTTTGCAGGAACTACGCGATGGACGAGCCGGAGGACATTTTGGAGATGACACGATAGCTCACAAAATCATTCATGCTGGATATTAATGGCCCACCTTATTCAGAGATACTCATGAATATGTAAGGAAATGCCGAAATTGTCAAATCTCTAGTGGAAGACAAAGAAAACAAACTTTCCCTTTGCAATCAGTCAACATTGATCAACCTTTTGAACAATGGGGATTAGATATCATTGGGGAAATAACTCCACAGTCCTCCAAACAACATAAGTATATCCTTACTGCTATTGATTACTTTAAGAAGTGGGTTGAAGCAATTCCGTTAAAGACAAAAAACTTTGAAGGAATTATAGAATTTATATATCAATTCATCATTACCAGGTTTGGTGTCCCAAATGCTCTTGTTTTTTATAATGCATCTTATTTCTCTGGAAATGCCATGTTTGAGCTTGCTATTAAAAGAGGATTTAAATTGAAATATTCTGCAAATTACTATCCCAGGGTAATGGTCTAGCAGAGTCTACCAATAAACATCTACTCAAAATTATTAAGCGAACTATTGAACAAAATCATAAAAACTGGCACAAATCTTTAATATTCGCACTATGGGCTGATAGAATAAAGCAGAAGGCCTCCATAGGTACTTGTCCATTCAATCTCATATATGGGAAAGAAGCAGTACTACCGACCAAACTAGTGCTTCCTTCTCTAGCCCTAGTTCAGTTTATTCAAGGAAGCCCCTATTCTTCTATCTAACTAAGACATGATCAAATTTTAAAATTAGAAGAGGAAAGAGAAAAGGCCAAAATTACTCATGCTAAACATCAACAGATAATCAAGCCATCGTTTGATTCAGCTTTGTCTAGTTGTGAACAGTTGTAGGTTGGTGATCTAGTTCTGAAATGGGACAAAGCCCATGAGGATAAAGGTAAACACACCAAGTTCCAAAAGATGTGGCTTGGACCATTTCATATTAGCGAGAAGATAGGCCATTCGACATTCATATTACAAGATATATCAGGAAAGAGGGACTCTCTTCCTGTTAATGGCCTCATCTTAAAGAAATTCTTCAATTGAGGAGGTAACCCCTTCTCATTTAATTTCAGTAGGATTTGTAGTTTTTAGGACCATTAGGAAATAAAGTTGTAAAATAGCTTCTATTGACCTTTGCTATATTGAAAACTTGCTCGAAAGAAGTAGTTTTAATATTTACTTTTGAAAATAGAAGCCTTAAACAAAAGGGACAATTTCTAGGAAATTAGGTATATTCACATTCTGAAAACCCCATTTTACTTTTGTGAAATATTCTCAAGATTTAGAAGTATTGTAAATCATTTTAATGTTTTCAAACTAGCCACAAAAGGGTTATCAATATTAAAATAGAAATTGATTCAATCTTAGCATCTTCAACTCTTACCTTGTCATCCATTCTCTCTTAAGGAGAAAATTGTCCATCCCATTCATCCAAGTTTATGATTACTCAGAGTGTAATTCTAAATATCTAATATAAAGATAAGGGGTCTTATCACAAGAATTCTTACCATGATCATTGGGAAATAGCTTAACCGACATTACCAACAGTGCATACCAAAACAGGGTAATGGATTATAAGCATAAGACAAGGGGCCTCATCATGAGCCAGCTTGTTCAGTTAGATTACAACCAATGAATGGCATTGTCAAACAGATGGCTACCAAACCAGGATAATGGCTTTTTATCTTACAAAACAATGAAAAAGAAAAGAAATACAAAATATGAAAACATATTTTGAATTCATTCTTTTAATCATACTCTGAGATGGGAGGGATCATGGACAATCAAATGGTTAAAATGTATCCCTGTCGAAACTATGAACGTTTGCTGGCAGCAGAGGCTCTACCTATGACAAAGGAGTCAATCAAAAAGGCTAAGTTGGAAAGGTGTTTTGTTTTATCATTATCAACCAATAGAGGCCAATTTAGAACTTAGAATGTATTTAATTTTAACAAGAGAATAAATTAGCAAAAATAGCTTTTACTATATTCAGAATGTATGTATACTTAGTTATATTAGAATTTACCTTTTTGATAAGATGTCTATGTAAAGAAAGTTCAAATATTCTAATATTCCTCAGAGATAGTTGTTTCTCCCAGCAAATTGCCAATTGTTGTGCTATACAACAACCCCCCATTTCATAGTATTTTACTTTAGAAAATTATAATATGAAATGGGTCCCTTTTAGATTAAATTTGTATTAACTTATCATTCCTCAAAAGGTCCGAAAACAAATGAAACATTACAAAGACCTTTTGAGCTAATAAATAATCAGTCTTATAATAAAAAAATGAATAATTCTTTATTATTGCGATAAAGCGATCGGAAGATCGCATATCGCAATAATAAAGGATGCATAACAAAAGACCCATTGGGTTTCCTCGACGCGACAAGCGCAAATAACCATCGGCTATCGGGAAAATAAGCAATCACAACAAAAATCCCTTCTCCTTGCTGTGATGCGATATCACTATCGGCGATGGGGGAATGGGATATGAATACAAAGAAACGTCTTCTCCCTAAAGCTCCCGATGCGAGCTAAGCAATATCGCTATTGGCGATCGGGGATTTGACAATAACTTAAATAAAATTGGTCAAGGTTTCCTCCGATCGCCGATTGCGATAAATCCAAGCGCGACTTTCAAAAAGGATTGAAATGGCTTCGACATGTTGTATTAGTTATTATTAAAAGCCTTTCTCTTCCTGATAGTGAATCACTTGTGCCCAACCGCCAAAAAATCAAATCCAAACTTAAATAGACTATTCGGAAAATAAAGGATATGATGAGAATTTTTATGATTGACAGGCTTAAACGGCCAATTAATGGAGAAGTTATGCCAAAATCTCTTCAGAGATTGTATCTGCGGGAGCCTTATAATAATCTTCCATTATTAATTGTTTAGCATAATTCTTCCATACTTGGTTTTCACCATCTATTCTGCGCATTACGTTCATTTTATCTCTTGTGCAGAGCTTCTCCGCAGTAGCAAATTCAGACCAAATGGAGAAAAAATCTAAGAAATTTGGTACAGCTTCAGCCTCTGTGGTAACAGGACAACATGTTGCCGATCTGGGACCAAGTAAAAAAGGATTAATGTCAGATACCACATGTCTTGGTCTTGGTAATACTACTTGGCAAAGCATCTACAACCTGGTCAAAGCCAAAGAACCTCAGCAAACATCAGTACAAGCTACAGCAGGCTCGAGCCGAAAATTCGATGCTACTCTAAAAGATTTGGCTGATTCCTACCTACACAGGATAGCGGCTCGAGAGCAAATTCTTGCATATACCGATGTAGTGAGATGGGCCGTTGAAGAAATTCCAATTACGAATAGAACATTCTGCACTATTGATGGGAGAGAATTCGGTTCATTTCAGCCCAATGATTTGAGACAAATGTACCATTTGCCCAAACCAGAGAAGAAGTACAACAAAGCATTTCTGGAAAAGTTCAGAGATGAAAATGAAGCTGGGTCAGCGCCTATACGGGAACGGAGACAAAACCCAACGAAACACAAACGTGAGTCTTTGGGTAAGTACTCCGTCGATTTCTTATGTTCTCCTTATTGTTATGTTGGAGCTATGATGTGTCGAATGTGGGGGTTACATGACTCCTCAAAATTTTCCATAGAGATGGTACCTTTGATGGAAGCAGCATGCAATAGTGAAATCATGGACTAGGGGAATATATTATCTGATAAATTAGCAACAACCATTCTTGAGTTCAGAAACAAATCCCGTGTTACTGATAGACTTGTCCGTCCATTTTACTTTAGTGCCTACATTTTAGACACCCTCTGTTTTAATTCCGAGTTTCCTATGCTAGGCTGGAGATGGACTCCATAGGACCCCATGCCCATTCATATCTATCACAAGAAGTTGTGGAAAGCCCATTATAAATACAACCTATATCAAGTTTCCAATGGATTCATGCTGCCTATTTACTATGCAATTTTTAATAAACCTGCCCCTAAGATTTCCCCTCAAGCAGAAATTGACTTGACAGCATTAGGATCCTGGTTCAGAGAAGGTAAATTTACCTATGTGAGAGTTTTCGGTAGTCAGGCCAGGCCTCATATCTTCCCCTTGTATATACCATACAAACTATTAGCTCAAGAGATAACATATCAGCTTACATCTGCATCAGCTACAAAGATTTTAAGGAATTCAAAGAAGCAAGTCTAGCCTCCTTTTCCTCTAAGGTGTGGCGTCTATACTCTGCATGATTATAAGCATGCAGCGAAAGAGGTGGAAATGATTAATATACTAAATCTTGCCACTCTACCTAATAGACGCTTTGATCCGAAAAAAGTCATCTATAATGTTCTAGAACAGGCCAAACTCACTAAATTCGAACATAAAGAAGATCAGTTTGATGACCTATTCTCCTTCGCCGAGTCGCTATTTTTGGTGCAAGCGATAGCTAAAATGAGATACCATGACGACGGGTTAGTTGAATTCAACAAACTTAGAAAGCATAGGTTGCAAACTTTGCCTCTAGATTTGTTAGCCACTACCCCAATGATTCAGTCAAGCGAGCCTCAGCATCAACCTACCAACGAACCTCCTGCTACATCAGAAATTTTTGAAGAAGTCGAAAGAAGAGAGCAGGAGGAACTTCGGAGGAAAAATAGGAAGAAGCACAGGGGAAAGAATGAGAAGAAGCACAGAGGAAAGATAGAGAGGAAGCACAAAGGAAAGAACAAGAGAAAATACGTGAGGAGGAACAGAGAAGGCAGCAGGAGCAGAGCAGCAAAGATATGAATGTCGACACTCAGATTGACTCGAGATTGCTCCAGGAATGGCATCAATTTGATTCAATTATAAGCAATCTTGAGAGCTCAAGGGATGTTGATACATCCAAAGTGGCCGATACATAGGATACAACATCGAAAGAGGTTCCAAGCGAAGGAACCAGCAGTCTACCCCCTACCACAAAATTAGAAATAATTCCTAAGGATCCTTCGGATCAAATCATTTTGCAAGTGGAAGATATTCCTCCATTAGATGTCTTCTATAGCCCAAAACACAGGGCTGTAATAAAGCGATAGTGGAAAAGGAGAAGGATTGGTCAACCTTCCCTCTTCCCTGAACAAACAGTAACAGCCAATGTAGTTTGGAAGGAAGAATTCGACCCTTCTAATGATCTGAAAAAATTGTCCCAGTATGCTGGTGCCTATTCGGCAGCCACCATGGACAAGGCATCAGAGGTGAGCAATTTGTTGAAAGAAAACGATCAGGCGAACGCTTCACTACAAACACAGCTATCGAAGGCACAACAGAAAGCAGAACAACTACAACAGCAATTGTCCACACATCAATAGTTAGATAACCAACTGAACAAACAGTTGCATGAAGAGAAACAGAGGGCAGATTCGGGAGTGATTTAGAGATAGAAAGAATTATCGAAGGCATTAGCAAAATTGAAGACAATGAATGAACAGATGGTAAAAACAAAAGATGAGAAAATTGCTCAATTATCAGCTCAAGTAGAGAAGTTCAAGAGTCTTCCCCAGCCTATCAATTTCAGAGCAAAGGTAATACAGATTAATAAGGCACTAATAACACAAATAAGTTTTTTGTGCCATAAAATTGCCCAAGTTGAACCTCTATGTGACATAACAACATCTATAATAGATAAGTTAGTTGATGCCAGACAGGATTTAGAGCAAGACGATGATAATTTAATGAATTTTCTTACTTGGCAAGACACTAATGAGGGTCAGTCACCGAACTTTCCTAAAATCTTAGAATCCCAAAAAAAAATTATATTCATGGAGTGGCAGTCCCAATTGATGAAAGTAGAGAGAGCATTTTCTAGATGCAAATTATCTACAAACAATTTGATTGATTTGATTAACAATACTCTCTATTTATCTAACACGACCTCTCAATGTACACCAGGTAAATTATTATCGGCCAAAACATTGGAGCAATCATGTTACCAAGAGCTAGAAAAGAATGGGAGATTGATCACAGGAATTAAAAGTTTAACTTGGGACACCTATTGGTTGTTCCTAGTAAAACCCTACAGCCAGAGAGCCACCCTCAAGTCCCTGAAGGATGCAATTGGGTGTATCATTCCCGATATACACAATGCCACCTATGCTGCTCAATCCAATTCTCGTCTCAGCCGCCCTCAAGAAGTGGAACCAATGCTAGCAATATGCCAACTCAAGTCAAAAGGAAAACAACTTGAGTGATGAATCATGCTGCCAATTATCAGATTGTTGTGGGGGGAGATATTCAAGGTCGAATTATACCAATTTTGGTCGCATTTTAATTTTGTAGTTTGTTAGCTTAATATAATATTTATAGACCCTTTCATGTATTTAGAAAGGGTCGTAAGTTTTTGTATATGACTTAATCCTGAAGTTGCACTATTGTACTTCAAGCATATTCTTTTATGAAAACTGGACCAATTATTCCAATTTTGATAACGAAGCTTTTATGTGGATGTGCACTACTGCCTTTTTTTAAAAGTATTTCTGAGTTTGAAGAAGGAATTCGAGTAGCGATTGACGTTAGGAATGATTTTTAGCTCATATGGTACTATTATCTATGTCTAAATTTATTCTTTTTATGTGAATTGTTGTTTGATCATCCTTGCTATTATTGAATATATGCATGTGTTTTAACAACAATCTTTATACTTTCCACTACTAGATGTTTATAGTTTGCTATTCTTCTAATCATACATGTATTAGTAATATAAAAAGAGAAGTGTAACAATGTTTTATCAATTACTTTGCTCAACTATTTGAATGAAGCAATTATTATTTAAATGAATGTCTTTGTTTATTGGATAGTGTCATCTATATGCCTATTGACGAACACAGATCACCAAACATTGCACTTAAGAATAGAAGCTTCCCGGGATAAAATAGTCATTTGTGTTTCCGCTTATAGATTAGGTCCTCCATTCATTATCGCTTATTAGAAAACCAATCATTTATCCACCCCTTTTATTCATTACTGGGAAATTGGTCCCATTATATCCAGTCGGAGCCACCATCCCAAACGGAAAAGGAGTTGTATTAAGGTCCGGACCGGGTGGTTATCCCCCGATGTTGATGCAACTATTTTCGGGGCAGCAACACGACCAAATATTATGAAGGAGAAATTTGAATAAACTTCAGAGATGGTGCAAATGTAGAAGATTAAGGAAGCATAGTTGATTTCAGACTCAGATTCAGAAGGAACACAATCGGAAGGCGCTGAAGAATGCTAAGGAGAGGTCAACTTTGAAATATGCCTGCAAACCCATGATTTAAGAGCACAATATTGTTCCTCACTGATCATGTGTCATGCTTGATTAGATGAGGTTCGATAATTAGAGAACTGAGAGATGCCACTCCGCATCCTCTTGAATTTTGTTGAATCCTTATATTTTGAAATCTATTCTAAGCAAAGAGCCTTCACACTTGAACCACCATTGATTTATCGACAAAGAAAACCCAAAACGCCATTCACGAGATGCAAATGAAGATAAAATAGCTTGTGAGAATGAAAATAAATAACTCTCAGATCTAATTAAGTCCACATAGGTTTTAAGAAAAATAAACTTGTTTCTAGATTCGTTTAGATGATGATTGATATGCATGAAGACTATAATTACTGATGCACCCCTACATCTTTTTAGAAATGTAAGACCGTATTTTTTCTTACAAACTTGTATTCGAGCACATTCAAAATGACGAGCCTTATCAACCAATTCCCTTTGATGTAGGGTTATAATGTTAGATATTAAACTTTTGTGATCTATATTGTAAATAAGAATGTATTTCAGATTAAAAGCATTAATAGGATTTGGTTGATGTTTCGAACCAACTAATGTGGTTCATCCTGAGGAGAAAGGTGAAAAAATGAGTCGATCCTAAGGAATAAATAACAAGGATTCAACAAGGTCCAGATATAGCCGTTACAAATTAGCCCTTAAAAATTAGTTAATTAGTTATTAAATTATTTAAAATAATATTTAGTTATAAATTAGTTGTTAGGAATTAGATATTAAAATAACTAAAAACTAGTTTTTCTATATTTATTTTATTTATATATCTTAAAAATAATTGCAATAAAATTACAAGGGAAATATTTGTTGGTAAATCAATTACTAATTTAATTATAACATTATTTATTTATAATTATGTAAATGTATATATAGATTAAAATAAATTAAAATAATTAAATAAATATTAAAATGATAAGTGCTAAAAATTGAATAGCAAGAATTAGAATAATTAAGAGACTCTCTAAGCTTCCTGTGATGGAAGTGATCAAACCTACAAATGACTCTCGAATCCTCAATGCATACATAGTGCTTGTATTTCTTCGCATGTTCAGCTAGAGCTTATGAGAAGGAACGATTGTGCCTAATATCTACTACATGCTCATGGATTCTCTAGTTAATGGAGCGAATAGTTTCTCCAATGTTCGAAACCCCACTAGAGCAAGGGATCAAGTAGACCTATTTGATATCTCTAAGGTGTATAGGGTCCTTAACATATCTAAGATAATTTTATTGATACTAAGAGGTTTGAGTGACATAAAAACTCTATTCCTTTTAAGGATATAAGAAATCATGTTCATGGTCCCTTGGATAAACAAAAGATGAATGCTAGAAGATGGGATCAACATGAGAATTCTTAACTCTAGACTCTTTTCAATCTCTTTGAAAGGCCTTAAGGCCCTTAGTTCAACTATATCCATTATTTTCAAAAAAATTAACAAGATGAGACTTATCATGCTCCACATGGCTCTCATCAGAAATTCTCAAAGCATACGATGCAAGAGTGCTAAGAACTCCAAATTATTTCACTGGAAAATGATGAGAATTAGCAAGAAGATATTGTTCTGTGTGAGTTTATATGAAAAATTGTTAATAAATGAAACCATCTTTCACTCTAGAGAAGAGGATGTAAAGGAAGGGAAGAAACTCATTGACCTCAACCTCCATTGTGAATTTGATGGAGTGTGATTGGGAATTAATATGGTTGAGAAAAAAATATAATTTCTTCTCACTGTTATGCCTAATGATGCAAGTATCATGAAGAAACCTCTTCCCTTTTTATAGGGCGAAATTGAGCAGAGGCTAAAGCCTTGATCGCAAAATTTGCCATTAACAAGTTGGCAACTATAGGAGAAATAGGGGATCCAATTGCAACCCCACAAGTTCCAATTTAAATAATTTATAAATTATTTAGACTTCAATCAACATTCAACTCATGTAATATTTGAAAACTTAAATAAGAATTTTTCATTACATCTATGTAGTATTGCTTATTTCTTTAAACAAATTGTATTATGATTCATAAACCTTGCATAGTTAATTTTTTAGTTAAAAAATTCATTTTTAAAGTTGTTTAACTTTTGTATATTTATACAAATTTTTTCTATAATATTTGTATAATTATATAACTTTTGTCCAAAAAAATCACAAATCATAGCCATTGTTGGGTCCCTATAATACTAGTGATTACCCCATTACTATTGTATTTATACCCCTTATTAATATTGTTGTGCCACTATTGCCCCCATTTTGTTATTACTATGCCCCATAGAATCCCTTTATTATTATTTTTGTGGCTTTATATTATTATTGTTAGGTCGGCTAGTTTATATTGTGACTCCTTAGACTCCTATATATAGAAAGGAGGTTTTGTCAATTGAATCATCCAAGAATTGTTCATTTATGTAATGTAAAGGAGGTTGCCCCCTCGAAGAGGCTGAATTCTAAGGCGTTGATCTCTCTTTTCTATCTTTTCTGAGCTAGTTTCATAACATTTGGTATCAGAGCTTTGGATTCTAGGGTTTCGCTGCTCCAAACAGGTCATCATGGAATTTTGGCTATAACATTTTCTCTGTGACGTTTCAGAAGTCGCAAACAAAACCCATTTGAGAAGAAATCTCGCTGAACCTTGGGTCCGAATTTCAGAGTTTTTCACGCGATATGCGCGGAGATATGAGCTGAGGAAGTTGGTACTTTTGCAGACTCCTGAATTACATTCCAAACAGGTGACCTGGGAAAAATCGTCATAACTTTCTCTCTAAGGATCGGATTGAAATTTCGTAAGAAGGTGCAGAAAGAGGACGGACTCTAGTTTCTTGTATGAATTTTTCAGATCCAAAGGTCGAAAGAGTGACTCGTGGCACGTCGTACAAGTTCGCTCTACTGAACTAGTCTATAATCAAGTCACTGTGGGAGATTTCGCATAACTCTTCCTTGGAGAAACCAATTTGGTTCAGACTTGTGGCATTGGAAAGAGGACACAAAGCGCTACTACAAATCACAAATTCAGAACTAGATGATCGGAAAGTACAAAGATACATCAGAGGAAATATCAAGCTCCTACAAAGTGAAAAAAGGTGTGTAGATTTTCTTAAATTTTTGTTTAAGCTTGGTTTGAAAATTTATTTTGAAGGAATTCAAAGGGCATAATAGAGCATTCTTATCGGTAACTGATGCCCCGAGGAAAGAAAATGCAAATGCCTAGTAAGGAGCCTGGAAGCTCTAGCATGACTTATGAAGAAGAAGAAGAGATGCTATATGATATATCAAAATTACAAGAACAAGTGCAACAAGTGTCACTTGCACAAAAAGCAACAGAATCTAAGATGGATGGTTTAAGGAAAGATGTAGAAGCTAAGATTGATGGTTTAAAGAAAGGCGTAGAAGCTAAAATTGATGGCGTGGATGATAAGCTGGAAGAATTGAAGATAAATATGAATAAGTTGCTACAAGAAATGGTCAATAAGGGTGAAAGGGTACTAAAGGAAACTCATGATGAGAACAAAAGAAATATTAATCATGATTACATAGACTCTAATGTTGCATCGAAGACTCACCATATTCCAAAAATCGATATGAGGAAGTTTGATGGCAAGGATCCTGCCACATGGATATTACAGATGGAGCAGTTCTTCGATCTCAATAATGTGCAAAACACACAAAAGGTACGTATGGAAACTTTATATTTGGAACCAAATCAGTTTGTATGGTATCAATGGCTTTGCTCTCGTAAACATTTTATCACTTGGGCAATTTTTACAGAAGAATTGATGGCACATTATGAGGATACAAAAAGCAACACTTTTTTTAGCCAATTGATAAGTCTCAAACAAAAGGGTTCAATAATGGAGCACATTGAGGGTTCCAAAAATTGAACATAAGGGTAAAAGATATTCCAGAGGAGCATAGGATTGATGTGTTCATAGGGTCTTTAAAGCATAATATCCAACATGATGTTCGCCTTTGGGAACCTGATTCATTAGAGAAGGCATTCA
>APFE031736292.1:0-17942 GCA_000404065.3 Pinus taeda
TTTTCTCCTTTAATATAACTCCAAGTGACTTTTGGGTGATCCAAGTGACTTTTGGGTGATCTTTAAATCCAATGGCTGAAATAGATTTAGATCAATGGCTGAGATTAAATGCACATTTAAATCTCACTTTCTATTTTTTAATTCACCCACTTTAATAAAGACCCACTTAGTCATTTATTTCCAAAGTCACTTTTCCTTTCTAATTTTTCATTGACTTTATAAAGTCACTTTAAAATTAGACTTAGTAACTTTATCACTTAAAGTCACTTTTAAATTAGATTTTAACTTTATAAAAATTATAAAGTCACTTTAGGAGAAAAATTAAAATCTTTTGGACAGTTTTCCCTAGGCCAAAGATCAAAGCCTAAGGGAGCCACCTGTCCTCCGGTACCAAATTTCAACATCAAAGAATGTGGCTGCCTTCAACACCGAGTTTGACAGGATTTTCAGAAAAGGTTTTCCCAACAAATGGGACTTTGGGGGAGTGTTGATCCAGTGGGGATAATACTGTCAAAGACTAGTGGAGCTCTAAAGCAAAGTAAACTCTTCTCATGAGAAGATTGCAACTCTGAAGGGTGAGATTATGGTAAAATATCTGAAGAGGGATTTTCAGTTGTTGGAGATGGTCAAAACCATGTTTCACCCTAGATTGAAATACATAGGTCTGACCAACCTCAAAATTTCTTATCAGTGGTTCTTCCGAGCTCCTCTGCCAACACCAGCACTATGGTGAAGATCTGGGCATTTCATCAACCCTCTTGTGCTCCAAATCATCAAACCATATATGTAGCCTCCATAACCTTCCCATCCTGACCGCTAATGTTGTGGATCATGTCGGTTATGACACTTCTTATTTCCTATTTATGTAAATATTTTATTTTCGGCTAGTTAATTAGGGGTTCGGTTAGTACAACTATGCCACAGAGTACACTGAGGTTTTTGTTATGATTGTCCATTGTAATGAAATCAAGTAGGAATATTTTGTAACAGGATCTCCCTTTGAATCCCTATAAAAATAGTTTTATGAGACTAAAACAAGGGTTCAGAAGTTTGGGTTTTCCAAGAGAGAAGTTTTGTTTACTGTCAAATGCAATGTATGCTCTGTGGAAGATTAATACAATTTTTGGGCGATTCGAGCTCTTCTAAATCTGTAGTATGTGCTCCTTCTGTGTTTTTTCCATATGACTTCATTATTATTCTTATATTACATGTAATAGTAGTTGTTGTAAGTGTTCTCGTGGATTTATGGATTCATCTTAGTCTAATGCTAATGAAAGGTGCATGTATTGATATGAAATCTAATCCTTAAAATGTGCTCCATGTGTCTTTCATTCCATTAAATTCTATGTTCCAACTATTTCACTTTGAATTTTGATGCATCAGATTCTTAAAGTTAAGCCCTGTGTATCAATTTTCCTTCTTGCTATAGTCTTCTACCAAATATACAATAATGACTATAAAAGTAAAAGTTCATGTGATGTTTGCCACTATAGATCTAATGTTAATGTTCATGTGAGTAATAGTTTGCATCATGCTTTGTATTCCTCTTCTTAAGGAAGGTTTTGAATCAATTTTATCTTTAAATGCTAAGCATTGAGTCATGTGGTGTGAATCTCTAGTAAATATTCAAGAAACTCATCAACATTTCCTAGGAACTGGTCTCTCCTCAACCCAGGGAATGTTTGTAAGAGGTAAAACATCTTTGGGCACTGTTGCTGGGGACGAATAAAAATATCTTCCCTAGGTACGACTCTTTTACACCGTTTGGTAAGGTGAGTAGGAAGGGGTGTGGGTTGAAAATATCTCATCTTGGTGACTTCACTATCTAAATTCTATTCTGACCACCCTGGATTTTAATAGGCGACAAACTCGCTTGGATACTTCACAATAGAGAACTCCCCCTGTAAATGACCTTGAAAATATAATATATAGGTGGCTATGCAAGGAAAAGACCCCTGGCACCCCTGTTCCTATGACATCTTTTTTAGAAGTATCCTCTTCTAACTCTCAAAATCCTATGATAAATTGTTCCTATTTCCTCCCTAGAGTTTTGGAGTACTCTTAATAAAGTGGTCTACCATTTGACACATTCTGGTCAAGAGTAAAAAATGAAGAATCCACTGTCAGTCCACCCTCTTTCTCATTTCATCCCTCCCCTAAAATTGAAGAGATCAAAGATATTCTTATAAATAGTCCCACTTGGAGTGTGAATAGCTTCCCAACCTAGATACATTCAGCTGTCGCTTAGATAACCCATTTGCAAGGATTAGTTATCAACCTCCTACCACCTCCCTTACTCAATATGGTTGTCCCAAGTTTTCTCCTAAACAAGTACACCCCATTGGACTTGCCACAACCCTTGAATTGTATGCCACAAGACTATCTTAATCTCTTGCCAAGATTCACAGGATAAGATGAATTCTCAACACAAAGGCATATATAAATTTTTTGTGCATTTCGTTGAGAACCTTAATGTGGAACACCTAGATGTGGTGTTACGAATTTTTGTCCAGTCTCTAGATGGGGGAGGCAGAAAATGGTTTAAATTCATATCTAATGCTTCAATCACTACCTGGGAAGAGTTGGATAATTATTTCATGCAAAAATGGGGGGAGAAGAGGGACCATGGGTACATCCTCATTGAATTTAATGCCATGAAGAAAAAACATAATGAAGATGTGTCTCAATTCATAAAAAGTTTTAACAAATTGTATAATAGACTTCTCGCTGAAATAAAACCTCCACAGGTTGCTGCGAAAGTGGTCTTTGTTGGGTATTTTGAGCCATATTTTGGTTTCACTCTCAAAGAGAGGAATTCTTGCTCATTGGACTAGATCTAAATAGATGCTTTAGAAGTTGACAAAATTTCACCTCTACTAGGAAGTGGAGAGGTAGAACTAATCATGTAGATAGGAGAAGAGGAAAGGAGGAAGTTAGTTCCTTAAGCCAAGGAAAGGAAACTCTAGAGTGAAAACTTGAGGAAATGAATAAACTAATAAGAAACATGTTTAACAACCTAGTGAAATTGGAGTTGGAAAAAAAAAATACCCTCCTAGACAAAAACAACCAGCTCCTAACTGAAGTTTCAATCCTTAGTATAAGAGACCCCAAAGGAGCAACAAGATCACATGCAACCTCCACTATACTTAGAAGATGATCTAGAGGAGCATGCTGAAGAAACTATGTAATTTTAAGAAAATCAATTTTCTCCTTTTTCTAATGAGGAATACGAAGTTGAAGCACATGAGGAATGAGGGGATGATTTGGATGCACCACTAGATGATTATGAAATTGAAAACTACTATAGGAAGTTTGTTAACTTCATGCAAGCACAATTGCATAGGAAATATGATCTTAGTTCTTTTAGGAAAGGATCTAGAGTGCAGAACCAAAATGAGGAGTCCTCTTCCTCAAGTCCTTTGAAACTAGTAGAGAAAAAAATGAAGCCTCTAGACCAAACCTTACCCAAAAAGAAAGAGTCTCTAATTTCCATTCTCCACAAGCCCAAGGTCTCAAAAGTAGAGTAGTCACCTTTACCACCCAAGCGAGTCTGTGATAAAGAGAAAGATCCTGTTAATTTTTTCAGAGATGATAGAAAATCTTCTACCTTTAATATTCAAAAAAGAGCTAGAGAAGATCAAAATATCTTCCCTTTGACTGAACTATGAAAACAACCAAATTATAAAGCTGAGGTGTCTCATTTTATGTGTCCATCTTCCATATCTCCTTCAGATGATAGTCTAAACCTCTAGGAAGAAAGGGTTATGGTTGTATTTGGACCTCATGTCAAGGAAAAAGACTCTTCCACTACCGTTTTTTATGTTACTTTTGTAGTTCATGAACTTTTATTAGGCAATTTCATTTGACTCATGAGCTTCTCAAAATTTGATCTCATTTTCTGTTATGGAGTAATTGGGGTTACAAATAACAAGGCCATGCAAATATTTGTATTCTTTTGACTCCAAAAGAGTAAAATGTCTAGGGATGATAGAATATTTGGCTGCCAATTTAGCCTAAATCCATGAAAAAAGTGTGGTAACAGATATTGTAGTGGCTGATATCCTGGTAAGGTTTGATATGCTCTTGTCTAAGTCATGGGGGTCTAATATTGGAGGACCCATCAAATTGGATTTATCATACGCTACCACCCCAGTGTTTGGTGGATAATAAACAAGGTTTTACAGAGAATCAAGGTTTATAAAGATAATTACAAGAGTTGATTGTTGCAATAATGCCCCTGTGTATGGTAAAGAGAAAGAGTTCTCTTGTTTGATGTTAGAAGAAAATGAGCTAATCCCGGAGGAAACACAAGTGGAATTGTTAGTCAAACTAAATAAACAATCATTGGAATGTGATAAAGTGTGGAAGTTATACTTTTATGGTGCTTATTCCAAGGAAGGAAATGGGGAAGGTTGTTATTGGTGTATCCAATAGGTAGCTTGATCCCTCTATCCTTCAAGTTTTTGAAGCCACTAATAATGTTGCTAAATAGGAAGCCTTGTTGCTAGGTCTGCAAGGTACTAGAAATCTTAATATTGGGTGCTTGGATGTGTTTGGAGATCAAAGCTAGTAGTGAAACAGATAAAGAATAAATGCCAAACCAAACATCCAAGATTGAAGGCTTACCGAAATCAGGTCTAGGATTTAATTAACAATTTTTCTTAGCCTTAAATATCCAGTTTTTTCCGAGAGAAAGAAATTGTATGGTTGATTCGTTGGCTATAGCTACCAACAACTTTAAACCTCCTCAAAATACACTGCTCAGATATGAAGTTAAGGTTAGATATAGACCATCAGTACTAGATAATGTCATACATTGGAAGGTGTTTGAATACATGGAGAAATCAAACGCTTCAAGGAAGTTATAGGAGAATTCTCAAATTTAGTAATTGACCAGGAGAAAGAGAGAGTGATAGATGAATTGCAAGCCAGTTGGGAAGAAACCATTATAGGACACAAGATTTTACAGCTGAAGGGTAAAACTATTTCTAGGGGTTTATTTCCTCTAGAAATATTGTTCAACTCAAATGATGTGGCTACCAATACAACTGAGCAAGCAATGGAAAAATAGGTGGAAGACTACAACATTGGTTCAGAGAAGGATCATTGGATAATCAAGTTGGAAAATGGAGTTCCTCGTAAATATAGGAAAAGGTACCTAGACCGTTTCAAGAATTATATGGATGTGTTTTCTTGATGTTATGATGATTTAAAAACATTTGATACTACTGTTATTCAATACAGGATCCCTTTGAAGGGCGGGGTGAAACAATATAAGCATAAGCTTAAGAATATTAACCCTATGTTGCTCCCATATATTGAAAACGAGGTAAGTAAGTTACTCCAGGCCAAAATCATTGTACCTTTGAGGTATTCAGACTGGGTAGCAAACCTAGTCCCTTTCTGAAAAAAGAATGGAGAAATAAGGTTGTGTGTGGACTTCAGAAACCTCAACAAATCCTCATTAAAAGACAATTATCCTCTGTCTAAAATGGATTACATTAGGCCGAAGGTGGTAGGATTTTCCCAGATCTCTATGATGGCTGGTTTTTCTACATACAATCAAGTAGTTGTCTGTCCTGAATATCAAAAGAAAAATTCTTTTTACCACCCCTTAGGGAACATTCATGTATGCTAGAATGCCTTTTGGCCTCATAAATGTAGGGGCCACCTTCCAGAGAGCCATGGATATATCTTTTGTGGGAGAAAAATATAATTTCATAGTAATTTACCTAGATGATATCATTTTTTTCCAATTGTACTAGAAGGATCATGTGGGGATTTTTATTTTGCATTTGGTTGAGGAAGAAATCCACAAAGTGATGGATGAATTTCATAATTATGTTTGTGGAGGAAGTTACTGTTGGAGGGATACAACACACAAGATCCTTAAAGTAGGGTTTTACTGGCCCAAAATATTTGGTGAAGTACATACTTATGTTTGGGTCTGTGAGAAGTGCCAAAAGTTTGCTGAAAAACAAAAATGAGCATATTTTCCTCTAATCCCTATTTTTGTTGAGGAACCTTTCAGATGGTGGGGGGCAGACTTCATTGGGTAGATACACCCAATATCTAGAGGTTATCACAAGTGGATACTCACAACCACTAATTACTTCACTAAGTGGGTAGAAGCAGCCCCTGCCAGAAATGCCACTGGTGTGGTAGTTATTAAATTCATGGAGGAAAACTTCCTTTCCAGATTTGGCCACCCCAAGAAAGTTGTCACCTACAATGGTCAGGTGTTCAAGTCTACCAAATTTATAGATTTATGCCAAAAATATAACATTTTTTGAGGCCACTCCACCACCTATTATCCACAGGGAAATGGATCGGTTGATTCCTCAAATAAAACCTAGGTAAGGATTCTAAAGAAAATAGTATCAGAAAATCAGAGGAACTCGGACTCACAACCAAAGTTTTCCTTATGGGCCAACAATGTTACCACTAAGAGTACTATTGGAGAATCCCCTTTTGAGTTACTTTATGGAAAGGTAACATTATTTTCTATACAAATAGTTATTCCAGTGGCTAAAGTCTTTCAAGACATTGAGGAAAAACGAAATGCTTTGACTAGAAGAATAAATCAATTAGTGGAACTTCAAGAGAATAGGGAATAGGTGAATCATAATATAATATGTTATCATGAAGAAATGAAATCCTTGTTTGACAAAAAGGCAAAAGACAAATATCTGAAACCAAGAGACTTAGTACTAAGATGGGGTGTCAAGAGGGAAGATAAAGGAAACCATGGAAAAATTGATCCCCTTTGGTTCAGACCTTTTCAGGATTGCTGAGGAAAAAGGGAATAACAACTTCTTGATGGAGAATATAGAAGGATAAGTCCTTGGGATACCTGTGAATGGGAAGTTTCTCGAGATTTACTTTTAACACTGAAAGGGTCCACTCCTATTCACTATAAATACTAGTGCGCCATTTGTACATAACCATCACTGCTTTCTGTTTCTCTTTTTGTTTTTGTTTTATGAAAGTCTAAACAAAATGACTCCATGCCCAAGGAGTAAGGCACTAATATGCAGCTTCTCAGTGCATTGTATCCAATACATTGTCCCCATTTTGATCCATTGTTGTTACCCTTCCTCATGTGCTTCAAAAAATTGATGGATCAAAGCCATGGTTTAGGTCCAAAATGTGCTTTAAATCAACTTCTGAGTCATTAGTAGAGCATCTTAAGTTAAAAGGACAACTAAATCAACTGTGGGGGTCCCTATTAGGGCCTAAAGATGTGTTGGAAGGCTTAAAAGCACAAAAGTCACTCACTGGACCTGCATCAACCAAGAACAATAGGGAAGAGAGGCATTTTTTATACATGCTTGTGTCATCGATGAAAGGTCGAGCATCTCCTGGGTGAATCATCATCCATCTACACCAGAACACCCCTGGGAATCATTTCAACAGGGTAAACTGCTTGGGCATTAAACAAGCTCCCCCCCCTCCCTAAGTAACAAATATTTAGATATGGATCCGACGATAATGATTCATTCTGGCGAGAGCACGAGGTCCGGTCTCCTACTATCTAAATCGCTAGAGCATGGTGGAGTGGGGACCACGCACCACCTAGATCAATCATTTAACAACTTTGCAAGTGAGTGCAAATTCTAAGGTAATAGTATCTCCATCCTCCCCCGCTCCTATCCACCTGTCTTCACCATCATCCAATCACATCCATGTTGGAAATACTGCGAGGGGGGTGAATCAGTATTTCTTTTTCCCACAATTGTTTTACCAGTTAAAACATATATATTCAGAATACAAGATGAACAACAAGAATAAATGCTTTTATTAATATAGATTGTGCAATAAAATAGATACAATATATAGATGGTTACAATCAATTGCCAAGCTCCAACTTGGACTTTGGTGAGGCTCCAACCTCCAGAGCACCAACTCTATTTCTCCAAGACACCAATCTTGGACTTAGGAGCACAAACTCCTAAGGATTTCAATCCTTCCTACTTTTGAGGCATCAACCCCAAGGAATCTAATCCTTCTCACTTCTGAGGCACTAGCCCCAAGGACTCCAATCCTTCTCACTTCTAAGGCACTAGCCCCAAGGACTCCAATCCTTCTCACTTCTAAGGCACCAGCCCCAAGGACTCCAATCCTTCCTGCTTTTGAGGCACCAGCCTCAAGGGTTCTAATCCAATCTTGTGAAGGCACTTTTGATAATAATTTTCTACTCTCAAAACTCTCCTCTGCTGAGTTCTGTCTGGTTATAGTTTCTCTGTAGTCTCCAAGCTACAACATCAATGACAATCAGTCTTCTCTTGAAGTAGTCTTTACAACTCTTCCTACCATTCACACGGAGTCTCCAATAGCTGACCACTGATAATATCTCCACACTGCTTTAGTGAGTCCACTACAACTGCACTAAAACTCTGCATAAGAAACTGCTTTCAGTTCAAGCATATGTTCTAATGTCACGGTGATGTTTCAACAAGACTGCTTCTCTGCTGGCAACTTCTACCCTTCAAATTCCTCTTGTCTTATTGGTCCTGTGGCCCTCTTTTTGTTCTGCTGGACCCTATTTTTGTTTTGTTGTTTTCTCCAAATTTTTCAACAGCATTCAACAGTTGCAGCAACCTTCACCAGCGTTCACCAGCAACTTCATACAACGCTTAACCACCTCTGCTGCTTCTACCACCTCACATTCTAGTTCTTCACAACACCAACAGCCACCACAACCCTCTATTTTTGCTGTTTTCTATACATTCCCATTCCTTTGTCCATTCATTTCTACTTACACCACCTCTTAGACTTCCTCAATGCTTGCTGTCATTTCCTCTGTGCTCGCTTGCTTCTTCAGCTTCCCATCTTTTGGTTTCCTCTATCTATTCATGCTCACAGGACACGTTGAATCAATGGCCAGGTCCAAACGATCCATGGAGAACCCACCTTTCCTGTTTACCATAATAGTGCTCCATTTGGCAATGATGTCGGGCATACATAGAGTTCTGCTTCATTTAACAGACGGCCACGTCCAATAGCAATTAGTATCACCATGTGACGTTCAGCCTTCTAAAAACCATCAGACATAGCCATCGTAAGCCTTTCGGCTTAAAACCACCCCACAGGCAAAAAAAATGGTTACATAGGAAAATATATGAAAACAGGTGAGAAACACTAATGGTGGATTTCAAATTTAGTTTACCCACACCTATACCTGTATCGAGTATGTGCTCAAATTGCAATTGATGATTCGTGACTCCTGGGGATCCTTTATATATCGGACCCATGACTTTGTCGATGGTCAATGGCCGATCCTCCACTGCTCTGATGGATCAGATGCGATATGGCATTAAACCATGGTTTATAGGCCCGTCAGGTCCACAGCCTTATCGCAATCGTCACTTTCATGTGGCAAGGCTTCTCAGCTTGCGATCTGTGACGGATGCAATGAAAGGTTAAGTCATACTGTAATGTAGCGGCAGGTCCGCATACATTCATCACAATTGAGGGGTTGCTCTTGGCGAAGGTCTGATGTGATATCACTATCGGCGATCACAAGTCACACATGGTCAGGGCTTGACATTAACGCACACCACTCCATTTCTGTGATGTGATATTAGGTGTTTGACCCGATATGACTCACCGCTCCTGTGTAATAAGTTTCAAGTCCGGTTTCCGCCTCCGATAGTGTAACGACATATATACATGAGTTTTGGCCCTCAACAGTGTATTCCTTTGGCAGTGTTGCTCCAATAGCTGTGAATGCATATATAGATGGGTTTTCTCCTCTGATGGCTCTTGATAGTGTTATTTGTGGCATATATGGCTCTGTTTTCTATTAATCGCATCCATTGCTCCTCTGATGGCTCGTGATAACTTTGTATGCTTCCTTTATGGCTCTGATGGCTCTGTTTATATATTGCTCCATTTGCTCCTCTTGTTTGGCATATATGTATGGTCTGTAAATATGGCTTTGATAGCTCTATTTTGGCAATGTCTTTCAAAGCCCTTCTTTGATACCTTCATACTCTGTCTTTTCCTATATGCCTCTCTTGCTCTAATATTCTACAATATGCTTTGATGTGAATCTGTTGTTAACTCCTCCATTAACAGACTCTTGCTTATGGCTTGGCTATCCTGATGGCCTTACTCCTGGCTCTTCATGGATCTGTTCTACTTCCCCTTGGCTTCATGTTATCCTCTAGTATCCAAAATATTGCCATATTGACATCAATGACAACCTAGGTCAATAATCTCCCCCTTTCTTATTGATGCCAATATTCTTCTTCTCCCCTCCTTTGACATCAATGGAAAAGGAGTGCTATGGGACTCCCCCTATCAAACTGCTTATGTTCTTCATGAATGGTAGATCTTCATGGGTCTGTGACTCCCCCTGTCATAGTGCTCTTCTTCTTTTTACTCAAGATAGAAGGATTGATATTTTATCATCAATTTGCACATTATTCCCTCTTCATGTCTCAGAACTGATTTATCATGGCTTCAAAAACGCCTAAGGATGCTCTACTTTAATGCTTTCATTTAGATTGCAAATGGCCATACACCAAGTGTCCAAGTCTAGGCTTTTATGCTTCAATCCATATTGATGTCTCCATAGGAAGAATTGAGAGATCTTCATAGTCTGATTCAAGAAAGATTGCCCCTGAGATTTCCTTTCTTGCTATCTTTCTTCAGATCTGAGTTCCTTTGTGTCTTTATGCTTCTCCTTAAGTTACTACAATCTAGTATTCAACTTCACTGCATTTGGATGAAAAGGTGAGAGGTTGTGCCTTGTTGTTGCTATATTTTCTCAATGACCAGTCTTAGCATAAGTTATATTTGACTGCACCACATTCTCCTTTCTATGAGCCATCTTGTCCTTGTGTTCTTGTACATATCTCTCCAAATTCAGATATCTAATCTATGACTGTCCTTTAAATTTATTCTGTTGATTTGCATCTTCATGCAATGATTCAGTTTTTTTATATGCTGCCAGCTGCTCTTACTTCAAACTCCATTCTAAATGTATATGTTTGTTTAAAGACTACCTCTATTGGTGTCCAAAATTTCTCTATTCCCACATTAAATTCTTGAGTTAATACATAAACTTCTATGATAACAGCACCATGGTTGTTTGCCCAATTTCTTTAACAACAGTCCAAATAATGGTTATGGGATCATATGCTTCAATGGAGTGCTCCTGAGACATGATTTCATCAAAGAATGATTGTTAATATAGCTCAACAAGGATTTCATTAGAATCCTTTTCACTAATAGCTTCTGCAATAGTGATCAAGAATTACAGGCTCCCCCTAACTATATGCATCATCTCCTTTTGGCAAATACTTATCATAACATGCTTAGATTGTCAAACTTCAGGCCTATGACATATGTTGTTGGCTGGAGAGCTCAAGGGACTTTTGGATTGTATTTGCTTTCTTCTCCATACTTGTGTAAATTTCTTCTTTTGCAGGTTCTAGCTTGTGTAAGAGCCCATGTTAAGTTACAATCACATGCCATATGACCAATGTTATGACACTTGAAGAATTCTACATTGTTCATGAATAAGAATTCATGATTTCTTCTTGCAAAATTGTTTCTTGGAGATTGTTAGGGACTATAATATATATCTCTATGAGATGATTGGGGACCATAACATCTATCTTTATGATATGCTTTACAGTATTTTGCCATGTGACAAAATTTTGTACAAGAATAACAATAACAAAAAAATGAACTTTAGTACCTAGGAGATGGAGATTTCCTTGATGTACTTTTGAAGCATTTCTGCCTTGATATCCTTTGATGATAACAATTGCCTCTTGCATCTTTGACATCATCTACCTTTCTCTTGGAGCTGGTTTTCTTCTTGGAGCAGGATTTGTTCTATTGTAGCCTTGATATTTCTCCTTGCCTTTGCTGGGGCTGGGAGCATCACCATTTCTTTCTGGCTTCTTCACATCTCTTTTGTTTAAAGCATTTTCATTCTTGTTTGAGGTTTCACCTGCATACCCGAGACCTAATTTATCAAATGGACATCTGTGATAGTTGAGCATGTCATCCAAGGCTTGAGAGCTCTTCAAGATTTTGTTCATCCTTTCAACCTTTGTTCTGAGGAAGACAATCTCTTATTCCAAACTTTCACACTTACTATTCTTCTTAGCAATTTTTTCCTTAGTTTCTTCCTTGATACAAGTAGCTTCATCTGCTTCTAGTTTAAGGGAGATGATATCTGACTTTATTTTGAAGATTTCTTCATTCTTTGCTTGACTTCTCTCCATTTCTTCCTTGATCCTTGTAGCTTTACATGTTTCAACCTTGAGAAGCTTGATGTTAGATTTTAATTTGAAGATTTCTTCATCCTTTGCTTTCAGCTGACAGATCATGGTGTTTACTTCCTTTCCTACTTCATCAGCCTATCCTTCTATGACTTCCAATGCTTCCATGGTCTTTTCAGCTCCTTGTGCTTATTTCCTTGCTTCTTGTAATTGAGACTTGAGAGAGGAGACCTCTACCTTGTACTGACCAATCTCTTCTTCAAGTTTGTTCAAGCTCTTGTGCCTTTGTTCAAGTTGGCTTGACAAGATATCTTCCTACTTCTTTGCTTTATCCAATTGATTTGTCATGGATATGACTTCTTCATGATGCTTTATTTTTCTTTGTTGATATTCCTTCTTAAGCTTGGCAAGCTCTTCATCCCTTTCTTGTACTTGAAGCTTGATGAGGTCAACTTTCTTCCTTGTTTGATCTTGGTCACCAACTAGTGCTATCTTCTTAAGTTCCTCATTTTCCTTTTTCTTTTTCAAATTGTTAATCTCTTCCATGGCAGTCATAAGTTGAGCGAGGAGTTCTTCTACAAAATATTTTTCATTCTATTCATATTCTAGGTTTGTTTTAGCCTTGATACCATCATTCTCATGTTCAGCTTCTATGATGGGATCTGGATTTCCTTCTAGATTTCCATCATCTTCTTAACTGATGGTCATGGTCAATGCTCCTTTTGAGTGAAGGTCATGAAGTTTGTCCCATATACCCTTTGCTGATGAATATTTTCCTAGATTGTTCTTTACAGAATTAGGTAGCCCATTCAAGATTGCCTTCATTGCTTTTGCATTGTACTCCTTGGATTCTCTATCCATCCTGCTATCATCAATCACTGATTTCTAGATTTCAATGCCTTGAGTCTGTAAGAAATTCCTGATTCTTGCTTCCCATATATTAAAGCTCCCATTGAGCCTTGGAGCCTCCTCAAATTGATTGTTTTCTATTTTAGTGGTAGAGGGAGACACATCCTTAGGAGGATTGGAGACGTTCTTCCTTGAATTCACCATTTGTGTTCTAAAGATCAACCTTCAAGCCATTAGGCTTTGAATGAAGGTACTGGCTCTGATACCAATTGTTGGAAACACTGAGAGGGGGGTGAATCAATATTTCATTTTCCCATTATTGTTTTACCAGTTAAAACATATATATTCAGAACACAAGATGAACAACAAGAATAAATTCTTTTATTAATATAGACTGTGCAGTAAAATAGATACAATATATAGATGGTTACAATCAATTGCCAAGCTCCAACTTGGACTTTGGTGAGGCTCCAACCTCTAGAGCACCAACTGT
Source organism: Pinus taeda (assembly GCA_000404065.3). Lineage (NCBI taxonomy): Eukaryota > Viridiplantae > Streptophyta > Pinopsida > Pinales > Pinaceae > Pinus > Pinus taeda. Next base: position 13,585 of record APFE031736292.1, read on the forward strand.
ATTTCGCCAAGACACCAATCTTGGACTTAGGAGCACAAACTCCCAAGGACTTCAATCCTTCCTACTTCTGAGACATCAACCCCAAGGACTCCAATACTTCTCACTTCTGAGGCACCAACCCAAGGACTCCAATCCTTCTCACTTCTGAGGCACCAGCCCCAAGGACTCCAATCCTTCTTGCTTTTGAGGCACCGGCCTCAAGGGTTCTAATCCAACCTTGTCAAGGTACTTTTGATAATAATGTTCTACTCTCAAAACTCTTCTCTTTTGACATCTGTCGGGTTATAGTTTCTCTGTAGTCTCCAAGCTACAACATCAATGACAACTAGTCTTCTCTTGAAGGAGTCTTTACAACTCTTCCTACCATTCACACAAAGTCTCCAATAGCTGACCTCTGATCATATCTCCACACTACTTTAGTGAGTCCACTACAACTGCACTAGAACTCTGCATAAGAAACTGCTTTTAGTTCAAGCATCTGTTCTAATGTCACAGTGATGTTTCAACAATACTGCTTCTTTGCTGGCAACTTCTACCCTTCGAATTCCTCCTGTCTTGTTGGTCCTTCGGCCCTCTTTTTTTTCTGCTGGACCCTCTTTTTATTCTGTTGTTTTCTCCAACTTTTTCAACAGTGTTGAATAGCTGCAGCAGCCTTCACCAGCGTTCATCAACAACTTCATACAATGCTTAACCACCTCTACTACTTCTGCTACCTCACATTCTGGTTCTTCATAACACCAACAGCCACCAAATTCCTTTGTTTTTACTGTTTTATATAGATTCCCATGCCTCTGTCCATTCATTTCTACTTACACCGCTTCTTAGACTTCCTCAATGCTCACTGTCATTTCCTCTGTGCTCGCTTTCTTCTTCAGCTTCCCATATTTTAGTTTCCTCTGTCTATTCATGCTCATAGGCCATGTTGAATCAATGGCCAGGTCCAAAAGATCCACAAAGAACCCATCTTCCCTGTTTACCGTAATAGTGCTCCGTTTGGCAATGATGTCGAGCATACATAGAGTTCTGCTTCATTTAATAGACAACGATGTCCAATCACAATTAATATCGCCATGAATCGCCCCATTTAGTTGATGTTCAACCTTCTAAAAACCATCGGACACAGCCATCATAAGCCTTTCAGCTTAAAACCACCCCGCAGGAAAAAAAACGGTTACACAGGAAAATATATGAAAAACAGGCGAGAAACACTAATGGCGGATTTCCAATTTAGTTTACCCACACTTATTCCTGTATTGGGTCCATGCTTAAATCGCAATCGGTGATTTGTGACTCTTGGGGATCCTTTATATATCGGACCCATGACTCCGCCGATGGTTGATGGTCGATCCTCCATTACTCTAATGGATCGTATGTGATATGGCATTAAACCATGGTTTATATGCCCGTCGGGTCCACAGCCTTATCACAATCAACGCTCTCATGTGGCAAGGCTTCTCAGCTTGCTATATGTGACGGATGCGATGACAGGTTAAGTCATATTGTAATGTAGCAGCGGTTCCGCATACGTTCATCACAATCGGGGGGTTGCTCTTGGCAGATGTCCGTTGTGATATCGCTATCGGCGATCTCAAGTCACACAGGGCCAAGGCTTGACGTTAACGCAGACCACTCCATTTTTGTGATGCGATATTAGGTTTTGGACCCGATATGACTCACCACTCCTATGTAATAAGTTTCAAGTCCGATTTCCACCTCCGATAGTGTAACGACATATATACGTGAGTTTTGGCCCCCGATAGTGTATTCCTTTGGCATTGTTGCTCCGATAGCCGTGAATGCATATATAGATGGGTTTTCTCCTCTGATGGCTCCCGATAGTGTTATCTGTGGCATATATGGCTTTGTTTGCTGTTAACCGCATCCATTGCTCCTCCGATGGCTCCTGATAACTCTGTCTGCTTCCTCTATGGCTCTGACGGATCTGTTTATATATTGCTCCATTTGCTCCTCTTCTTTGGCGTATATGTATGGTCTATAAATATGGCTCTGATAGCTCTGTTTTGGCAATGTCTTTCAAAGCCCTTCTTTGATACCTTCATACTCTATCTTTTCTGATATGCCTCTCTTTCTCTGATATTCTACAATATGCTTTGATGTGACTTTGTTGTTAACTCCTCCATTAACAGACTCTTGCTTATGGCTTGGCTATCCTGATGGCCTTGCTCCTATCTCTTCATGGATTTGTTTTACTTCCCCTTGGCTTCATGTCATCCTCTAGTATCCAGAATATTTCCATATTGACATCAATGAAAACCTAGGTCAACAATCCAGCCATGTGTCCCCCCCATGAATTCAGCCCCATGTCAGCCGACAGTTTCCCCGACGCCAATTATAAAAACCTTCCTGCCTCGTCGTTTTTATTCGTTTTTCACTGTTGTGTCACTGTCCCTCCAGTTTCTTGTCTAGTAACACCGTTTGAGCTTAGCCAACCGAGTACCTCCTCCCAACATCATTTTATACCCTCTCCATGACAACCTGGTAATCTAATCACTCCTGTACACCTATAAATTTTCCTAGGAATTCGTAAAATGAAGAAAGTGAACCCCAGACGTAAAAGGCCTGAGACGCCAAAACCTATTCCAATGTTGATCCCCTCATGGATATAGATGGTCAAGTATCTAACCATCTTGTGAATATCACCTTGTTGCCCTTCTTTTTGACCTATATGGAAACCATATTAGTGTTGGGTGTGTGTTATATTCTTTCCACAACTACCCTATATTAGGTGGGCGAACCTACCTCTAGTTTTGTGCATGGATTTCACATATGGTTTTGGGCATGATGGTTTTCTGTCCATGGTATTTTGTAGATCAAGTCAAGGGAACTATGGTTATGTCTAATCTAGAGTTAATGGATTCTTTGGCATGTATATATATGTATTGTAACATTGAAAGGAATATAATGAAAAATCAATCTGGTAGTTCTGGTTTTGGGATCCAAGGAAAAATATTTGTGTATATCTGTTTTATGTTTTATGCTATTTCCATTGTTTATTTTTTTTTTATAGAATTCATATGCAGGTAATTTTTGTACGAGATTAAAACCTACAGTCAGGGGGAAGGACCCATTCCAGGTAGTTGACTCCAGCCTATACTACCAAATCGTACCCACTGTGCACCATTTTCCAGAATTCATCTTCTGGTTGGACACAACATACATTAACAAGAAAGAATTTATTTTTTCCTCCTATGGGGTCAAAATTCTTGAAGTAACCCTGGAGCTAATCCAAAAATACATGGTTTACCCCAGTTCCCTAGAACCCCAATAGTTTACTAATGTCACCCTAGTGTATCATTACTCAACCCTACTAGCGAATGAAAACCTCACTAAGACCCTACCCTCACTGAGCTCCAACCCTCAGAGGGGGAACTTAAGAGGGTGAAAAATTATCTAGATGTTACCCAAAAAATCTTAACACATAAAGAGAAGTAATTAGAGACTACCAGGTCAAATGGAGAATCATTGGTAGGAATCTACAGGAAATAAACCAGGAGATCTATAAGCTCAAGGCAAAGCTAAAAGGAAACATGTCCTTGTTACAAGCCAAGAAACTAGTATGGGATGAGATCATTGAAGAGGTTAAGAACCACTGGGAGTATATAATCTTAATGGATAAGCAAAGGGTTGTAATTAAGGACTGTGAAGGTTTCATCTTGCTAGCCAAAGAAAAGGGAAAAATAACTCCTTGATTGCCCAAATGTTCATTCAGTTTGTGAATGAGAGGCCACATAGTGAGTTGAGGCCCTGTTGTGGTAAAAACACAACCCCCCCATAATTGACTTGCTCAACTAAGATAATGGGGACCCTTTCTATAAAAATTTTGGCTAAGCACCTTTTTGGATTTTTATTTTAATTGATTGCCTTACGCTTCTGTTAATTTTTAGTTTTCTTTCGATTCTTGTTTTGATTGTTTGGTTTGAATCGATTTTGTTTATAAGCTTCACATTGACGCTTCTTTCGCCTCATTTGGTCAACTGGTTTGAAAATGACACTCATTTGAAAATCTGATTATTTAGCTATCCTGGGTTAAAAATGCATAAAATGTACAACATCGCATTTTGTAAATAAATTTGTCCAATAACGCATTCAGTTTAGATATTAATTTGTAGCGGGTTTTACTAACATTTTTCATTATCCAGCCAAATAATTAAGCATCGGGACTTAAGAAATTCACTCCAATTTTCTAATCAAATCTTAATCTCGAAAAACCAAACGTTCAAGTGGCTGTAGTTTATTTTTATAATTTTTCATTTATTTTCTAAGTAGCTGTAGTTTTATTTTTAGTTATAGTTTAAAAACTTATGTTCATAAAAACAAAACAAAAAATGAAAATTTAA
>APFE031736293.1:0-11933 GCA_000404065.3 Pinus taeda
AAGTATATTTCATCATATAACATTTATAACTTAGGCTAAATGAATATGAGGGTTTATATGGAGAATGTTTTAATTTCCCTAAGTAAAATAATATTTTACTTAGGAAAAGCTTTATAAAGGGAGTGAGTGACTTTATGAAGGGGCAATTGTTGAGGAAGGGGATTTAAGTACTTTAGGTATTCCAAATTATTGGGCAGAGGGTCCGGTCCCTCCAAAAGTCAGAGAAATGCTTTGAGCCCCTCTAACTTTGTAAGTGCCTTTAGTACTTAGGGGAAATTAATGAAACTCAAGGGTAAAATGGATAGGGAAATTAATTAATTTGACTTTGTTTCTTTGATGTGCTATCTCCAATGTGAGTTGTGCTTTGTTCAAGTGGTGAAAGAAAAAGATTTAAGCATTAAACTTAACCATTCACCACACATTTATTCTGCAACCATCATCTACTTACCCCACCTACTTTATCCTAGCATTTTCACTTCTTTTTAGAGTGCACTTATACTCGCAAACCCTTTTCTCACTTTGTTTTCTTTTACATAGTGATATCTATTTAAATATACACTTATTACATCCAAGGGCTCAGATTAAGTTGTTTAGCTCATTTTATTCACTCTACCTATCTACTTATCTACCAAGATTAAATTGTTTGGTCAAATCTTTATTCTCTATATCTAAAAGCATGAAATTGAAAACATGGAATAACCAAGATTAGGCTATTTGGTTACCATGGATTGTGGCATAGGTAACAAGTTGCACACAATCTTTATTATGCATAAAGTAAATAGTAGTGGCATTTAGACTTGCACACTTTCATGGTCTTTTTCCTTTTTTCTTTGGGGTTCATTTTATTTCATTTTTGACATTTTCTTCATTCTTTTTGTCCTTTTATTCGTTTTCTAGGACATGCCCTCTTTACATTTTTTTAAGTTTTTGATTTTTACAAATATGGAAAAAATTTGTAGAAGCAAAGGTATGTACATATTTCAGAGACAACTAAGTCAATCATGATATATGACACCTATTGGTATCGGAACCTAATAGTGGCTCCCCTTGGGGATGGAATTTCCTTGTGAAATGTCAAGAGCACCATCAATTAGTAACCTGATCCATTGGACCAATCCCAATCATGTATATGCTTTGTTGCATAATATTTGTGACTAAAACTTTTGAACTCAAATTGTATCCTTTTCTACAAATTGAAATATGATCTAACATATACTTGCTCATGGAAACTAAATTTATTCAAACCGAAATCCTACGTCCTTACTCTAATTAGCTATCGTGTTGCTAGTTAGGTAAAATTAAACAACCAATGCAACCATCTAAGAATTCTATATATTGGTGACCTTTGTTGCTTGTACTTGTTGGTGTTTAAAATTGAGATCTTGCAATCAAATATAGCTTTGTTAACCTTTGAGAAGATAAGGAAATTTCTGATCTCCTTTGTTGAATCTAGAAACTATACAAAATGATCTTGTAAAATATATACACTTTTTTTGAAATGATTCAAACAACTGCACATCTGTTGTGTATGGCTTGCATGCCGTGAAACTGAAATATCACTTTTATCTTTATCACCCTGCATGTTTTCAACTGATCTTTGTGATGATATTTCTACTGATGGTAATGTGTGTTTGGGGAAACCATTATCATCTTGATTTTGACTCTCATAGTTTGTTAATGGAGAAAAATTTTGATTGCATTCATCATCCAACCTATCAGCTATTGGATCATAAAGAACTTGGAAGGATTTCTGCAACTTATTACATATAGGTTCAAATGGAACTTCATAGATTTCTACAAGCTCCTCCTCCTTTTCTTTAAAAATATTATACCACATTTCCTTTAAAAATTGAAATGATTCAAAATAGAGAGGCACAGAATCATCTTGGATCATTTGATCATATGTTTCGGCTTCCAAGTATTCTTCTACAACCTGACATTCAATGGCATTTTGGGGCTGCAAATCTAGATATGAGAAGTCTTGAACAAAGATTTTGTTTCCCTCTAGATAGTTAATATCAAGACTTGTTAACATTTTATTTCTAATTGCATGATAGTTATCTCTGATAAACTGAAACAAAGCAAAACAAAATGGTAAAGTTCCTTCACTTATTTCAAAATTTTCTCCACTTTCCTCCTCATTCTCATAGCTGAAATGAACAAGCTCATCACTATTTTCAAGCTGCTGAACCTGAACTTCCTTACTCCTCAAATTAGCTTCTGATTGCTCTGTCAAGTTAGTTTGGATTTGAAGAACATAATTATCATCATACTGATCATATTTGGGCAAATCATCAAAAGAAGTAATGTCATCAAACATACACATTATATTGGTAGATTGCCTCTCCACATATGGTTCTGTAACTCTATCTTCATATTTATGGTAGTTGAAATTAACAAGAATTTGTTCATGGTTTTCAACCTCTTCTTTTTGCGAAACAAATGTTCCATGGTGATTTTTAATAAAAAGTTCAACATTCATGGTGATATTCTGCATCATTTCCTCTATTTTCTTGATCAAAATGTAGAATTTTTCCTCTTTTTCTATTTTCAACTTTTCTCTTCTAATTTGCATATTAAATTTTACATCTACTGCCATGTTCTACATGTGTTCCATTGTTGAGGGTTTTATTTCTCTTAGATGAAATTCTATCTTTGAATCAAATGCTCTTTGGTAATGCAAAAGAGCTGAACCAAGGCGAGGTCTTATACTTAATGGTATTGAATAATAGATTTGATTAAATTTGTCTGAAAATTGTTGTATTGTTTCATCAAGATGTCTTTTTAACAGATTATATTCTTCTATGATTACAAGAAGATTGACTTTGATTATCCATCTATCAAGGAAGAGTTTGAGAAACTCCTCGACATTTGAGATACTTGCCTCAGGCAAGGTTTTGAACCAACTCTTGACCTTGTCATGCAAAGAAAGAGAAAAACGCCTAACACTAACATCCTCTTCATCTACTTCAAATAAGTTAAGATAATCTTCAAAAGCTTGAATATGTTTTTGGGCAGTGACGCCATTCTCTTCATCAAACCTAGGGAGGTGCTTGGGATAATCGTTAAGGAAAGAATGGAGTGTAGGAGGTTAAATTATTGGTTTATATCTATCAGGAAATTTATCTATCTATCAGCATTAAATTTAAAGCATGAATGAATCAAGATTAAATTATTTGACAATCATGGATTTTGGCGTTTTTGACAAGTAAAGTACAAAGTAGTGGCATTTGAATTTGCTTCTTTCAAAATTTATTTTTTATCTTTTTTTTGGTGGGGTTTATACTTTATATTCCTTTTTAATATTTTTCTTTCATTAGTCCTTTGATTTTTCTTTTAGGACTTCAGTCTCTTTATATTTTTTATTTTTAATATGGGAACGCATTTTGCAGAAAGCAAAAGTATGTACAATGTTACAAGACTAATCGTAGGAAATTCAAAATTATGAATCCTATTATTATAGAACCCTAACAAACCCTAAAGACATGAAAGGAGCCTACTTGATCTGATGTTCCTGTGATTCTCTCCATTGGGGAAACTAACAGCTCTATTAAACAGAGAATCCAAGATCATGCAGGAGACATTAGGCATAATTGATTGCACTCATTAGATCTTGTAGAGCATGCAAAGAAATACAAACACCATGTTTTCATTGACGATGCACAGGTCATTGCGAGGGTTCATCACTTCCACCATAGGAATCTAAGGGAGGTGATTGAGACTGAGAAGCATACAATAAATCTCCATAGGGATAATGGGTGGAAATTAAGTAATAGTTGTATTCCGGCTATTATTTTGTCCTAATTTCCCTTGTTACTACCCCCCTCCTTTTTTTTTTACCCCTTATGTTTTTATTTATAAATATGTTATTACAATTTCATATATATAAATAATAGTTTATTATTAGGTCATGAATAATTTATATGTGTACAAACAATTACAAGGCCAATTTTGAGTTATATAACTAAAAATTAAAAAAAAATTATTATATATTATTAATATTATTATTTATTGAGTTATTGATTTATTTATCTATTTATTTATTTATGATGGGTTAATTTATTAAATAATAAGAATATGTTTATGATTTTATTAATTATAATTCTTTTACGAACAAATTTGTTATTATTATTTGATAGATAATATGTAGAAATTCCCACTATAAATCAACAAATTATGCAGTATACTAAAGCAAAATACAAGATCTACTTCTACAACAAACTTTACAGAAGCTTAATCGAATATGAGCAAGATCAATGAGAACACATATAACTGAGAATGAGAAATCAACCACACATAACACAAAAGAACTAACCCAGGGAAAGCCTCAGCCTGAAACCCCAATCTTTGTATTATCATACAAGTGGAAATATGTTAAAGTTACAAAAAGAATAAGCTCTCAAGCTATCCTTCTGTATCTGCAATCAAATAATACAACTAACAGACTGAATAGACACAACATATCTCCTCCTCAAGAGTTCCAAGCCTCCTATTTCCTTGCGTAGTATTCCTTGGGTTCCAATGATGTCACATGTGTGAATTGGCCTCATCACACTCACTAAACTGAAGAAGTAACTGCATAATCTCCAAGGAATGAATTCCTTCTACATGCAAGAGATATTCACAATGGAATATTCTTGCAACTCATAGTACACTGTCCCTCCATCTCATCTCAACTGGGTCTCTATCTAAACTGACATGCATGAGTTATTTATGAGAGAATATTCAGTTATCTGAAGTGCAGCAATTACATGCATGCATGCATTAACTAACTAAACTCACAATTAATTCAACAAATTGTTCGAATTAATCTAACTGGACTTGACTCAGTTAACTCAACATTACAACTCATCCTTATCTCTTTAACTAATGGATGAATTCCTTAATTAATGGAGAAAATGTTGCATGTCCCCACATAGACTTCATGTGTGATTTTCTACAACTAATCAACTCATGGTGAATTAATTAATTATTTTACAAACAACTCTTAAGATCAAATTCAAATTTTTACTTCTCTATTTTAATTTAGGGACTAACTAAAATAGGAAAGTATCCCAAAATGCTATTTATAGAAGTACTAAATTTAGCATTTCTTGTTGCTATTTTCAACATAATATATAAATAATAATGTAATATTATTAATAAATAATTTATACATATATAAACAAATAACGACTAGTTTATAACAACTAGTCTTTAATTAAAAATAATAAATATTATTTTATTAATTAAATAACTAATTCCTAACGGCTAGTTTTTAATGGCTAATTCGAGACTCTCATGCATCCTTGCTATTTATTCATTAGGATCAATGGATTTTTTCACCTTTGTCCTTAGGATGAACCATATTAGTTGATTAAAAATGTTGACCAAATAATAATGATGTGATTAGTCTCAAAGAAATTCTTGTTAACAATAATAATTGGTATTATAATATTCAATTATTAATTTATTAATAATCATATTGTTATCTGTTAGCTCTGCTATATTATTCAACTGTTAAAGCTCTAAAGGTAGCTCGGTCGTGTGTTTTGTGCTAAAAGGAGGCCCGCATCAGTTCGTTTTCTCAATTCCCTTTCATTTTCCTTATTCTCCCTCAACCCCTTCAGCTATGTTTTTCTCCCTAAAACCCTGTGTGAACCCCTCTTCCGTTTAGCCCCTTGGCACTAAGGCTTCATCCATATAACCGAGCCTACACAAACGAGGGCTATAAGACAATCTGGTGCTTTCCCGTCACATCAGTCACATAAGACAAGTGTGTTATTTCTTGCCGTTCGATTGCCCATCTCCTGATCCAACAGTAATCGCTCATCCTGCTGCCGAAACCTACACGTGCATTAACCCGTGGGGAAAGCGGTTTGCTGCCTGTCATATCTGCCAAGTGTCATCCGTCTATTCGCATCGCGCGCTCGTTGTACATATACCACCACCTCCGAAGAGAGGTGCGGAGATACCGCTTACCACCCATTAGGTCCATCCCCATGTGTTATCTCCCACACTAATCTCTCGCCCGATGGTCATCGGATCTGCCCAATCGCGATCTGACGGCCCACGTTTGTCAATTCATGTTTTTCCCTCATACCTCCTGTAAGTCCATCTCTGTCGTCCATCTCTGAGATCCAATGGCAAATTTCCTTTCTACATCCTTCCCGACTATTCACGTCCATAACCATGCTACACTCTCGAAGGAAGAAGGTGACCAACTACGTGTACTCAGTGCAATTACTCTTCAACAACTGCATTCAAGAGCAGAGTGGCTGAGAAGAAAAAGACATTCCTCAAGCAGTTAAACACCTTGAGCAGTTATGGAAATTTATTCATACAACACCTCACCTACCCGAGAAGGACAACCAAGTACAAGAAAATGTCAAATGTATTCATTAAAAGTAGTAGATTATAGCAGAGATTCATATCAAATTGTTAATGCAGTTGGTGGTCCATTATGACCCCTCCACGCATAAGATAGCAGATATTTTTGTAATCAACTTCTATATATATCCAGAACTGAGAATGTAATAGGTTTGATGGGTTTTGGTTTTGATGTAAGATTCAACTTCTGGAGACTATAACTACTGTGATACTTGCAGTGTTTGGTCTTCATTTTCAACTAATACAAGCTACTTTTGCTATTAATTGCTCACTTTCAACTTCTATTCTATTCTAGGTTGTGCCTGTTGTTTATTTGTCTTGGATTCTTGATGTTTGGCATTAGAGGGGTTGTTATTTCACCTTTGTATTAAAGTCTTGTTTATTTCAGTGAATGTATTATTCAGGTTTTTGTTTACTTAGTGACAGAGAGTTCTCATCCTGTCTGTACATTAAGAAACATATTTGTAGACCTCTTTAACTGGTTGCAGTCGACCATCATAGAGTCTTGTGCATCTGCTGGTGTGTTTAGTATTCTCCATATCCACTTAATCCTCAAACTGTGAGTAATTGGTGGTTGAAAGCCTTGTAGCCTAGGGGTGTTCACCCATGTCTAGAGTCAAGCATAGTAGAAGTGGTTATTTGGCTTGAATATGCATCATACCTTCCATTCATCCATTTGTCGGGGAGAGGAGATTGAAGCTCAGCTTCCCTCGGAGACAACATAGTTCCATATTTTGATGATAGACAAGGTCTGGGCACATTTCTGGTTATAATCATCTATCTGGTGACTCTACTGGAAGACCAACCTTTGGCGACTCCACATTGCAGTTTTGGCTCAGTTTGTGAGACATACTCAAAGAAATCCTCAGAAATCACTAGTTGACTCACTGCGTGACCGTGAGAAGATCATTAAGCAAAAGAAAATTTCACAGAAAGGAGCATCGGGATCAGGTAAGCCTAAGAAATCTTATGTATCTCTACAAGAGGAGGCTATAGTTGAGAATGTATCATTTGAAGATATAGAGCCTAGTATTTCTATTGAGAAATCACCTGCAGAGATTCATTCAGCTCCATGTTCACCTTGTTCCCTTTTGGATCTCAGTCCAAAGATTATATACCATACAGTCCATCATAGCATCCCTTCATTCCTGCCATTAGTTTCATTATTTCCAACTGTTCGGTCTACCAGTATTCCTCCAGATACCCCAGTCATGGCAGGCTAGCAGGCACCCACGAGGATGGAAAGAATTGTTGCTGCTAGATATGGGCCTTTGGTCTTGTTTGTTCCTTTAAATGTTATTCCTGTGGGATAATACCATAAATATATGCCTAAGTTTACTGGTACAAATGGGGTAACAACTGAAGAACACCTTGAGTATTTTTATAGCTATCCTGAGAACTTAGACATAAGTGAAAATGATGTGTGGATGAGAGTTTTTGTCGAGAGCCTTTATGGAGAGGCCAAAAAATGGTTCAGAGAATTGACCCCTAGATGTATTATTGATATTGAAGCCTTAGATGATGCATTTTTGAAGCACTGGGGAGATAAAAAAGACTTGCTATATTACCATATTGCGTTTGGGAACCCGAAGAGAGAAAATGGGGAATCTTTGCCTGATTTTAATAAGAGATTCAATCGAATGTATAGTAAAATTCCGACTGAGGTAAAGCCAACTCCTACCTCTGTCAAACTCACTTATGCCAATGGTTTTGACTCTGATTTCTTCCTATTATTGAGAAAAAGAAGATGTGCTACTCTAGCAACTATGCAAGATGCAGCCCTAGAAGTAGAGTCTAATATCATGGCTGCAGAAAAACTTAAAAGTCATGCTGAGAGAAGAAGGGAGAGAGGTGAGGCTTCTTTTTCCTCTACTTCATCCTCAGAGCCTAAATTAGATAAAATTGCTAGAATGATAGAGTCATTGGCCGTTAAGAAATCTAAGCTAAATATTGAGAAGAATTCAGGAAAAGCAAGGCAACAGAACACATTTGCTCCAAGATATTCAAATCCATACTGAAGAGCAAATGAATAGTTACAAATCATTTAGAGGAGTAAAGAACCAAAAGAAGAACAAAATGTTAAGGCTCCTTTTCAAAATTTAGTCATGGAGGAGGAACAAATTGAAGATGAGAATGAAATACAATTCTTGGAAGATAAAGGCAATGCTGCCTTTTTGACATTGGTTGCATATGAAGAGTCTTTGTTGCAGGAACAAACCAGTCAAAGGTGGGATAGAGAGGTTGTTCTGTAGACTGATGAACAACAAAGATACAATCTAAGGTCACAGGAAAACAATGTCAAGGAGAATCCTACCGAAAGAGCTATTGTCCAAACAGAAGCATAGAATACCAGACAGAAAAGACCAACAGCTCATCGAGTCATCCTCAAAGCTCCAGCTCAAGAGGTAAAAGGTTGTGATAAGTCCCCTTCACATTTCAGCTTTGAAGCAGAAGTCCAAAAGTTAAAAATATTTGTACCTCTGTTAGAACTTGTAAAGAGTGAAGTGTTTAGAAATCCTATCCTTGAGGCCCTTGAAATGAGAGCCACACAAACCTCCATAGACTCTGTCAATTTGCAAGATGACAGGCCTGCAGTTGTGTTGAGCGTAATGACTAAACCTGCTGCAGCTGCGGAATTGCGGAGACGCCATAGAGGCGCCACAGAAGGCGCAGTGCAGAGGCGCCACAGGAGACGCCACAGAAGGCGCAGTGTGAAGGCACCACAAAAGGCACAGTGCGGAGACGCCACAGAGGCGCCACAGAAGGTGCAGTGCGGAGACGCCACAGAGGCGCCACAGAAGGCGCAATACGGAGGCTCCACAGGAGACGCCACAAAAGGCGCAGTGCGAAGGCACCATAGAAGGCGCAGTGCGAAGGCGCCATAGAAGGCGCAGTGCGGAGACGCCACAGAAGGTGCAGTGCGGAGACGCCACAAAGGCGCCACAGAAGGCGCACTGCGGAGGCGCCAGTGTGAAAGCGCCACAGAAGGCGTAGTGCGGAGACGCCACAGAAGATGCACTGCGGAGGCGCCACAGAAGGCGCAGTGCGGAGATGCCACAGAGGCGCCACAGAAGGCGCAGTGCAGAGGTGCCACAGAAGGTGCAGTGCGGAGGCGCCACAGAAGGCGCAGTGCGGAGGTGCCACAGGAGACGCCATAGAGGCGCCACCGAAGGCGCAGTGCGTAGGCGCCACAGAAGTCGCAGCTGCGGAGGTACGCGGCGCCACAGAAGGTGCAACTGCGGAGGTGCGCGGCGCCACAGAAGGCATTACATGGGTGAAGCTGCGTACTTCTCTTGAAATCAATTTAGCTGCTCGTGTTTATCCTTGCTGTGTTCTGGGTGTTGAAGTGATGTCTGGTTTCTCATCTGATAACAACAGTCTGAGAAGTGATTGATTATGTTCTTAATGAATCATCTTTATGTGATCTGATGGACTAGATCTGGTTGATGACTCACTTCTATATGTATTGATCTAGTGCTTGGGTAATTCAGAAGATTGTTTATGTGCTTCAATGTTGTTGTTGGGTCCAGTGTTAAAATTGGATGAAACGTGGCCTTTCAGAGTATGTGTTGTGCTTCAGTGTATCCAGTATGAAAATTGATGAAACGTGGTACCTGGAGGAGAGAAGATTGTAGGCCGGCACCTACGTACTAGTACTTAAGCTAGTACAAAAGAAAAGGGGAATCTTTGGAGCATTGTAGCAGGTAGCAGCCTGCGTACTAGTAAATGGATCGGCTAGTACGAGAGAAAAGGGGGTTGTAGCTCCCATATTGGTATAAGACTGCACCAGTACAAATATTGTAAAAGGATTTTCTTATTAAGAAGAAGATTGAGATGACTTGCAGTAGGTGGTTTTCTCCCGCATTGGGTTTCCACCTTATATCATGGTGTTCATGTGTGTGCCTTATGTGTGATGATCTATTCTATGTTACTGCATCTGTTAATTGATAATATGGTTGATAATGTTCTAATGCACTCATTGAAGATCAATTAACTTCATCATAAGAAGTTGTGAAAGTAGCATATATGAATCAGAGTTTGGAAATGAAAAAGTTTTATTAATGTGATAATATTGATTCATCCCCCCTCTCAGTATTATTTCCAACAGATGTCCCTCCTAAGTTCGGCATGCTATTGTTGAGAGGATGGATTAAGAGACTCGGTGGGACATTACAAGACGAACTATCTTATGCTACTGTCCTAGTTTTTGGAGGAGAAAGTAAGAGATTATATAGAGAAGCACAACCGGCATACATCATCAGTGATGAGAAGGACACTTCCAATCATCCTACTTATGCAATGGACATTGATTTTGGAGCATGTATACTCCAAATAGAAGAATCGAAGAAGGCCTCAATGCAGCTTAAGGACCCAACAGTTCAGGCCGAGAAAGAGCAAGGAAGTTATGTAGAAATTTTGAATAATATAACACTTACTCACAGAGATTATCCTGATTATATACTATTTGCGGAATGCATGCATAATACATAACCTCCTCTACCATTGATCATCAATTTGCAATGTTCAGAAGTAATCGCAGGTGCACATTGATACATCAAATGCACATATCAATGTAGTATGTAATGGGGAAAGTATACAGCTGAAAACCCCTGACTATGTGTATATTATATTGATAGAGAACATGTAAAAATAAATAGTACAATACTCATCACAAGTGTTTTCCATCGCCGGTAACTACGTCTGGTGGTGCCCATGATACAAGATTTGTTGGATTTTCTTCCCCACGCTTCTCAGTGTTTTCCATCGCCGGTTGTAGAATCACAATAATGGACTTTCAATGTATCTATCAGACAATTACATCCACCCACGCTGGTTTTCCTCCTTAGGATCAAAACTAGAAAAAAATAGATAGTTAGAAGATGTCTACAATGCTTAGCTCTTATCTCTTTTTTAAAGGCGGGACGAACTCTCTAGAATCCTTATTTTATTTTTTTCCTCAAAAAACGAAGGTCAATACCATGAGTCAATACCATGGGCTCATTATGGTATAGACCCATTTTGGAGAGTTTTTATCGTAATAGTCTAAGGATTATGGTTTTTTTCCCTCAAGGTTATGGAAATTCTGACCATATTTTCAAAAACTTTGTGAGAGATTTTTGTAAATTCAAGTAAAACCTGTGTAAATTCATAATTTTAGGTGTGGTCTACTTTTTTGATCGTGCCTAATCCAATTCCACCATAGAAAACATGATTCAAACACAGCCTCTACAAGATTTTATGATATTTTTTTTTCCAGGATTCTTTCAATTTTGGACCTCAATTTGTGGGCTCTTTATCATTGTTCAATACATTGACACATATTCCAATATGCCATGTAAAATGGGTAGTAGTCTAACTAGCGGGAAGAATTGCCGAGAAAGTTATGGAAATTCTGGCCCTATTTAGAGAAAATTCAGCTAGGATTTTTGTAAGTCCCAGTTATATTCGTTAAACTTCAAAATATTAGGTGTCCTAGATGTTTTTGATAGATGTTTTTGATGATGCTCAATCCATTTAAATTCAAATTACTCAAATAAACATCACTTTTATCAAAATAACTGTAT
>APFE031736298.1:2531-23367 GCA_000404065.3 Pinus taeda
ATGATCCATATGTCTAAAAATAGACATAGTCTAAAAATAGACTTGCGCCAAAAATAGCCTGTGGGCCCACTTAGTGAAGGCGACTCTTTTCACTAAGCTCCATCATCTTGTTGCAATCTCAACAAAAGTGGTGTTAGAAGATCTACTAGGATAAGTAGATCTGCTGAATGATACTCTCCTTCATTACATTATGTACTGTTAACTGATTCTATTGAACCAGAATGTTATGAAGAAGCACTGCAGGTAAAAACCAGGAAGAAGTTGGAGCCAGCCATGAAAGAAGAGATGGACTCCTTAGCACATAACCAGACTTGGGACTGAGTCAGGTTGCCTACAGGTAAAACAGCATTGCAAAATAAATGGGTTTACAAGTTGAAGGAAGAAGACGGAGGTAGAAAAAGGTATAAAGCTAGACTTGTGGTGAAAGGGTTTGCACAGAAAAAGTGTATAGACTTTGATGAGATATTTTCTCTTGTTGTTAAAAATGACTTCAATCAGAACTATTTTAAGTCTACTAACAGTTGAAGATTTGCATCTTGAGCAGTTAGATGTAAAGACATCCTTTCTCCATGGGGATTTGAAGGAAGAGATATATATGCAGCAGCCACAAGGATATGAGGTAAAAGGGAAGGAGAAACTAGTGTGCAGGTTGAAGAAGAGATTGTATGGCTTAAAACGGGCTCCAAGGTTGTGGTATCTAAAATTTGATAGGTTTATGTCTGAACAAGGTTATACTAGATGTCACTCTAATCATTGTGTTTATCTCAAAAGGCAAACTGATGGCAGCTATATTATATTGTTATTGTATCTAGATGACATGCTTGTTGCAAGTTATAACATGCAGGAAATAAATGTGCTCAAAAGAAAATTGGCGAATTCGTTTGCAATGAAGGATTTGGGTGCTGCAAAACAAATCCTTGGTATGAGAATAACTAGAGACGGGAAGAATCGTAAATTAACATTGTCTCAAAGTGAGTACATAGAAAAGGTGTTGAAAAGGTTTAATATGCAGAATGCAAAACCAATTAGTATACCTTTGGGTAGCCATTTCAAATTAAGTAAGGAGGAGTGTCCCAAGACTCAGAAAGAAATGGCTCATATGTCTAAAGTTCCATATGCATCAGCAGTTGGAAGCTTAATGTATGCAATGGTCTACACAAGGCCTGATATTGCACATGCATTGGGGGTTGTAAGCAGGTACATGAACAATCCAGGAAAAGAACATTAGATGGCGATGAAGTGGATTCTCAGGTATTTGAGAGGTACCAAAAATCAAGCATTATGCTTTGGTGGTTTAAACATTGCTCTATAGGGGTATGTTGATGCAGATATGGCAAGTGATAGAGATAGCAGGGGGAGCACAACAGGGTATGTGTTTACTATAGGTGGAACAGCTGTCAATTGGGTCTCAAAACTGCAAATTGTTGTTGCACTCTCAACAACAGAAGTAGAGTATGTTGTTGCTGCAGAGGCTAGTAAAGAAGTGATTTGGTTACAAAGGTTTCTGGATGAATTGGGTAAGAAGCAGGAGTTGGGTAGGTTATACAGTGACAGCCAGAGTGCCATACTTCTTGCAAAGAAATTTGCATTTCATTCCAAGACTAAACATATACAGCTCAAGTACCATTTCATACGGTCAGCATTGGAAGATGGACAGTTGAAGCTGGAAAAGATACACACTAGTCAGAATCTTGCAGATATGTTAACAAAAGTTGTAACCAAGGAGAAACTGAGAATCTTCTCAGTTTCAATTGGTCTTCAAGTATGATGAAGAAGATGAGAAACAACCAAGTCCAAAGTGGAGTCATTGTCCAACAAATGAAGTAGCGGTGGAGTTGCTATAATCAGTCTCCAAGTGGGAGATTGCTGGGTGTGGAGCCTGATTATCTTCTGTGTTCAAAGGTATCGCTGCATTGGACCCCAATTTGTAATGGGGAGGCAACGCCACCCGTAAAATATTTGCTACAGGGGGGGTCCAGAGGGGGTGGTTGCAACCTTTGGGAGCCCCCCCCCTGGCGGGGGGGATCGAGGGAAGTGCCCCTGAAGCTAAAAATAGATGTAAAATTGCCTTGTAAAATGTTATAATTTTGTAGTCAATCTGGGTCGTTCATTAAGTGGAGATCTGACAGTAGAAGTTATGTTTAATTTAGGGTTTTTGGCCCTAGAAGGCAACCCCTCGGTATATATGAGGGAATATTGCGTCTATGTAGATTTTGTATTCTGAGTGAGGAAGAGAGAGGAGATTGAGAGCAAAGAGGGAATTACAGCGAATCTATTGTAGGTTGTATCTCTTCAGTTTTCTAAATAATATAAAAGGAAGGACTGGCTATTTCTCCATGGATGTAGCCCAAACTAGGTGAGCCACATATATCTATGTCTCTCTTGTTTTATGTGTTTTCTGTGTTTATATTTCTACAATATTTTATGTGTTCCTTTGCTCTGTAATATATAATTTTCTAACATCTCGGAGCTGGCATCATTTCGCACCCACTAAGCCAAGCTAAAAACCTCCAAACCTACCCACAGAACTTGCATGTCTTATGGTGGCACACCCCGCCCACACTCAAACCCAATAGAAAACCAACCTCACTACAGTTACCATATAGAAATAAGTCAGAATTGATCAGTTTGGTGGTTGAGAAAGCCTCATATAGAATGAGGTTCCCTAGGACCAGACCCCAATGCCAATTTCATAATAATAAGGATGCAACGGGGCACAACCAACACCCTTGACCTAGTGGAGACCTGAGCACTGACCACCCCCATAGAATAGAAACACCTAAATTCCAAATAGGTGCACGCAAGAACCACCACCTCAGCTCGAATCGTCGCTGACCCCCAACCAAGGACAGAGGAGACCCAGAAACACCAAGACCATCCAATTCCCAAAATAAAATATCTTCACACTCAACCTGAGTTAGGACAAACTTGCAGTAAAAGGCTTCACTATTCGAACCCGGAAAATAGGAATCAATATCCAAACCTGAACGCACCTGTGAAAAACAAGAGTCGATCCAGGTAGAGACAAACCCAAAATACCAAGGCAATGAGACATAGAGCATGCACCATGAAAATGATCTCCCAGTCTGAAGAGACTGCATATCGCCATCCCTAGAGCGATATGGGCGTTGTAAAAGCCTACTCGTGCAATGAACAACCAAAGCCAACAAAAAGGGACACAAAGCATGAGCCAAACTAGCTTACCTCTCCCAGATGTTGAATTATTTTCCCAAAGATGCCACGCCCCTCGGAATTTCCAGCGCCTCAGTCTACGCCACCAATCTGTCATCTCCAAGAGCCAGGCACCCACCCATAGGAAAACAACACTCGCCACTAAACAATCTACCATCGCTCTTGCATTCTCACAATAACTCGAGCCTCTCACCACCTTCTGCATTAAGTTTCCAATCTCCCACTATTGTTCCCACACTACCACATCACATGCATGCGCGAACACAATTAACATAACCATATACGCAATGCGGGAGGGCAAATCCTCTGCCTTTCCATCCTTCTGTTGTATACCCTCTGTCATAGCCCACATGTCAGCGCTTGTACCTGTGTTTCCTCAGGATTTGACACCTCCATCAGGGATTTTTTTTTATTTTTCCATAATAGGCTTAAAAATAATGTATTTTATTTTAAAATAGACTCCAAAATTAATTTAACCTCTAAATAACTACTTGTTGCATCAAAGGTGTATTATCCTTTCTAGTTTATCTATTAACCATTTCTAGTCATTAATCCCATAATTATTTGGCTTGTACTTTATACTTGATTCAAATTGTTAAAAATGGAAAAGTTGTAACAAATCCTTCTTTTGGTCATCTTCTGCTCCACAAAACAAATTAGAATATTTTTGTATAGTAACCCTCATCCTTGTGGCAAATATAAATCTAGGATTTCATTCAATTTAGAATCATTTCTTCTTGAACCATGATAAAATAAAAACACATGGTGATTTGCTCAAATTTATACTTTTGATTTTCCTTACTTCACTTGCTTCCAAAAATATTATAATGAATATTTACATCTTAAAAAAAACACTAAGATAAGCAACTCATTATCCAATTTACAAGGTGAACATTAAACCCAGTATTTATTAGCATGATCATCAAATACAACTAGCCTACCCTAATCATATACTTTTGATAAATATAGTTTCAACACCATGATTATCAATTTCTTAATTTTGATCATATGAATATCTTCTTGAACACCCGTATTACACCATGAATTTGTCCTCCATGTAGAAACGCAAAACTACTCATTGGAAATGGATTCAAAGAAATTTTCAAATAAATTCTATTATAATATACATGGTACATATTACATTCTATACACAAACTAAGATAATATGGTTAATTTTAAATACAATGAAGTTTTCACTAATTAATTTAGAAACAATTAAATTTGGGGGACAAACTTCATCATTGAAGAGAGAAATGCTCTCTAGCCCAATATCGAAGAGATGTTGTAATGTAATATTATGTACCGTCAACTAAATAATTGAAGTTATAAAAATACAATTATTAATTACTAATGTGGGCTCAATAATTAAAATTTAAAATTAAAAATTAAATTATATTTATTTTGGCTCGATAATTAAAATTAAAATTGGATCTAAGCTCCATTTTAGCAAAACCTATGTTAGCTCCATTTGAATTTATATGGTTTTTTATTGATTTAGTTTTGAATTTATGTAACTATCATTTTGTATTTTGGTGGGTAATCTTTTAAAAAACCATCTTAACTCCGAGAGGGATCAAATCTCTAGAGGTGCAAACCTTTCCTCAAGTTTTGGACTCAAAAAAGAGGTTTGCAACTCGAGAGATTTAATCCCTCTCAATGTTGGTTAGATCTTGAATTAAAATGGTTAGATCTTGAATTAAAATGGATCTAGGCTACTAATATACAATTACATGAATATGCACTCTTTATCATCTTTATATAATTTATACAAGTAATTATAAAAAAATGAAGAATTAGTTTAAATAGTTAAATGTTGTAAATCACAATTAAAATGTCACGAGTCTTGTTGACAACTATTTCAACATCCAAATCCTATAATAGGTAAATTTAACTCATTACTAATATATGTTTAGTAATATACACAAATCAACTATTGGGATTGATCTCCATTGTAGTTATGCCCTATTTTTCGTCTTAATTAAATTAATTAATTAATGAAAGAAAATATCATATGAAATGAGTTAAATTTTTTTGAGATATTATTAGCCTATGGTATTGTAACAAAATATATTTACAAATATAGCAAAGTGGGTAAATCTCCGTGATTAAAATTCTTGTTACATATTTCTTTAAATACATATATGTTTAACTTACATATTAATTTTTTTATAATTAATAATAATAATTTATAAAATTTATAATTTAGTTAAAGAAAAAATTAGTTATATTAGATGTACCATGAAGTATTTTGATGTTTATCATGGATTGATGCTTATTGGGATTTACCAATTGTTTAATTTATATGGCTAAGCTAGTTTTATAATGATTGAAAAGTGATCACAACAAGTTCTTTTAGTTCGACTAGATTGAATCTTGGTTAGAAATAATAAATTTATTACAACGAGTAATTTACAATAAAATATTTATCTCGACAATTATGTTAAATTATGCTAAATCTTGCTTCAATAGCCATTAGAATAAATTGAATTCCCCAAAATAATTTCCATCCTCAATCCCATCAAATTTAAACATAAATTAATAAGTAAAAAAAATATCATAAACCTAAACGCTAAGTCCATAGTCAACACTCCCCACAAGAGACGAGACAGGCTCCAAACAATTTTCTGAAGTGTACGAGATCAGAAGACGACATGGGAATCTCTGTTTGGTTCCTTCATCTGGAATGGCTATTGTCACCGGTAGCATTCTCAAACATTCTGACTCCTTTCCAATCCGTGACTCATTTCATTTACTTATTGGAAACTTCTAATTGCAGTGACTGAGCACGTGCTTGGTATGGACGGTCTTTGTGTGACACAATAATACATTGCTTTTTGGTTTCTTGGGCATCAGCTTAACATGTTTATGATTCGATTTTTGTTCCTTAGTTTTGTTTCTTTGTCGAAGCATGAGTATATTAGTAATGAAGTGCTATTGTTTTAAATCGAAATTTGGGCAGTGAGAAGTCATGGTTTCAAAATAGAAAGCTTAAAATCGTCCAATGGAATATATGGTACTCGCCTGTTAAGCGCGTTTGCTTCAAATCTGTTGCATTGAAGCATTTTTAGTTCTCGAACCCGGGTTCAAATCCCCCCGAAGATATGTTGCAGTGTAAGCAGACCGAACATAATTAATTGCGCACTGGGTGCATGCCCCAATAGTTTTGACGGCCCATGAATGCCCTTTTATATATATATGCAGGATTGGTATTTATGTTCACTTCTCAAGGCTAATGATGGTTAGTAAAACAAAAAATATGCCTCTTTGGAATAAGAAGTGTGTATTGGGATTTTCCTTATAGTTCTCATAAACGAGATTTACTCTTTTTTTTTTGTCTTATCTCTAGAGTTTGCAATAGAGATAGGACTAATATTTAGATGCTCAAGCTAATAGTTAAGTTTTTTACCTTGTATGACTCGTAAATCAAGACCCATATTCTTCCTAACGCCATCCCACATTTTCATAAATTCAGGTGTGAAGCATGTTGCCAGATGTGAAAAGCATTATTAGTCTCTGAGATAAAAGTAGCACAACCAATATATTCTATATATTGTGAATGAGGAAATTACACATATTTATACAATCAATAGTCTCAAGATAGGAATCCTATCTTAGACGTACAGTAGTGTGGTTGAGAGATTCTCTCAACCACACATTAAACTAGGAGAAACTAAATTCCTATTATGTAGGAACAAACTCATCAAATGGAGAATTATAACCATAGACAAGTAGGAATTAATTATTTCTAACTCCCCCCTTTAATGACTACTTGTCATGATAGTCAAATCCACCACCATCAGGTGAATTGCATGTACAGAACTTCCAAACAACAAAGAGAGATCACTTCCAAAAAACAAAGAGAGATCAGTGCCTTTCTAAGCCAAATATTCATGTCCAAATAACAATCGCAAACAGTTGCGTTGATTGCGCCTTTCGATGCAACTGTCAGATAGAAAAGTGCACCAACCCTCTTATGCTCAGACACACCAATATCTGAGACTGTGAGCCAAGTGTTACTGCAGTCCACCTGCTCCTATGAGCACAAAGCTGTTGCGTACACGTTAGCCACTCAGGCAATATGCCACCACCGGGCAAGTCCGATCTGCCACCACCGGGCAAATCTGCCAACTTCAATATGCCACCATCGGGCAAGTTCGATCTGCCACCACCGGGCAAATCCGTCAACTTCAATATGCCACCACCGGGCAAGTCCGATCTGCCACCACCGGGAAAATCCGCCAACTTCAATATGCCACCACCGGGCAAATTCGATCTGCCACCACCAGGCAAATCCGTCAACTTCAATATGCCACCACCGGGCAAGTCCGATCTGCCACCACCGGGCAAGTCCGATCTGCCACCACCGGGCAAATCCGCCAACTTCAATATGGTTTCTAACTCACCACAAAACATCACTTTACAGTGACAAAAGATGGTTTCAGGCTGACCATAAACCATTACAAAGTGGTTTTAAGATCACCATGAACTTTCAAATGCCTTTACAAGGCTTACATTCCATACTTCAACATTGGAGTTTATGGGTACATAATATGACTATTACAACATGCTAGGTCTATTCCACAAACCACACTAACTCAAAACAAACATCTACTTTGTTGTCCACCATAAACGTTGTCTCTGCTCTTTTACCTCCTCTTTCGATTGTTCATATCATCTTCAACATTATCTTTGGCATCTGTCTAATAGTTATCTTAGATTTCCATATTCCACACAAGTGATTGGTTAGAGTAGCCAATTCTATCCAAATCACTACACATCATATTGAGTTGGCTAGACTCAATATATTAATCAATTCCAAGACAATTCTATTATCTATAAACAACATGATATTCTTTACAGACAATTGAGAAACATATGTCATGTATCATGACCAAAGATATTTATGATTACCATCAGGAAAGCCTTGAGGAGTCATGGGAGCTCCAAAGTCGCCACACCTCATGGGTTGAAGTCAAATTGATCAATCATTATTGCAAGTGGCACCAGCCCACGCCCACGCCATTGCTCCAGATATTGGAATACACTTTCCAATATTCATCGAAATTCTCAGTCGTTGCTCGACCCCTCTTCATTCTCAACACACCTTTCTTGTAACACGATCCAGGTGTGGTTTCATGGCGGTAGCTGAAAGACCCTGCTGTGTAGCGTGAGGCTTGATGTAGGTGCAGACTTTGAGGGAATCCGGCAGGATTTGTCAGGGATTTTTGAGCAGCTTCACCGAGCACATGCTCAATTGATCAGCAGACTCAAAAATATTTAAAGGAAACTCCACCTTGAATTCACCTTTTTCATTTGTTTCTCCCCTGATGGATACGGTCATCTCGTTTTCCTGTTGAGCCTGCATTCCATAGCTACCGAAGCACCAAATATAACGTATCCATTTTCACTGCGCCTGCCCTCTAAACATGCATCGCAGAACACATTTCCAGTAACCACGACAGATCCAGAAGCCTTGACCTCCCGAATCCAAATCATCGATTTCAGGAGGCAAATATGCACAAACGTTGTGGCCGAATGATTTTCAAGCCTTTCTCCATCCGGTACCCATTTCTAACTAAAATCTCTTTCCAGGTTTTGAACAATTCAAAAGGGCATCGGTGCCTTCGCTAGAATATGTGAATCATTATAATGTGCCACGGCCTGGACGAATGCCTGAACACGCAACGCCGGATCCTCGCAATCGAAGACAAAGGAATCCACAAAAACCCCATCGCAAATGTCTTGAGATATCGAGACCCGCATAAAAAGGGACATACACAGTCGCGGCCATTGACGAATCATTGGTCAGGCACTCGTACTGCTTCATCATGAGTAAACCTGGTAACGTAAGACTCCACAGGAACGCCATTAATGGCCAACACCCCCGATTCAACACCAAAAGCCTTCTCTAAATCCTCAATCTGCCAACGAATCTTGTGGGTCACTGCTTCCACAAAGGAATTTGCCTTGCTCAGATCGTCACTGAGAGCCAATAGAGAATCCAGGGTTCCCACGCGGAGGTCCGGTATATTGAATCTCTAAGTGGAAGTATCAAATGCATTTTTGAAGATGCCATCCTGAAGGAGGTGCCATGTCGAGGATGTCGAATTCTGAACAGGAAGGGATACCAAACAATACCTGCTGGAAGCGGCCATCGTCACGCTCCAAAGGCTCCCACCACAGGATCCTAGCATCGATCCCATTGCCACGCCCACTCTCACCGCGAGAAGCTGGATTATCAAACCCATTCCCGTCACCCACATCAGAAGCCATAGCAGGGAGTACCCTGCAACCGCCCCTGCTTGCAAACCCCCCTCGAGATTCCCTGGATCAAGAAACACAATGCTCATGAGAAATCTAGGCCCCGCAAATAGCCACAGCTTCTGCCATGAAAATGGAGGCACGTAACCCTTGTCTTCTTCGTCCGGATCGTCTATATTAACAACAATGATGCACCACGAATTCGCTAAGCAGAGGCACAAATCTGATACACAGATCCAAAAATTTCAATGCTCTCTCAATGTCTGATACAAAATCATGCAAAAATCCCTCGCAGGCAACTGATTTCAAGTCCCCGAGAGAATTGTCAGCCTCATGAGAGTCCGAGTTAAGTCTGCGGTTGCGAAAGCGGTACCGAAGATCTGATCACCACGCTTACCCTTGCAGCTGAATTTGATTCGCAACGGGATTCGGACGCCTAAAGGCTGTTGTGAAATATGCTTGGAGACAATGAAGACCAACCACAGACATGCGACGCACCCAAAATGTCATCCCTTCAGTATGTAGTTAGGAGGCTTGTAATGTCCCTTAAGATAATGGAGCTGCCAAATATAAAATAAACATCCCATGTTGTTTCCATCCATCAGGATCGATCACCAACCCCCATTGCCTTGCAAAACCGCCTGCTCACATTTAGCGAATCCTTGCTTCTTTTACGTTCGACAATTTTATGAGAAAAAATCATAAACACATGACCATTTCCAGAGTAAATCATATCTCAGCCTCACTGCACAAATCGAGCAGATTTGGATCTGTTCACACACCATGAAATCTCAAGAACTGCATGAACACCTCTAAAAAAAAAATGACAGTCATGTCATCGATCTAAACAATGATGAGATGATCGACTTCTGTGTTCTTGATAAACTTTATTGGCATAGGAGGATCTAGCAAAATATGTTCATCTTTGCAAATAGATCCACCAAACTCGAATCTGTAAATCCGCAAATCGATCCACCGTTGTCCTTGCACAAAAAGAAACTGTGAGAGAGCCTCCATGCTTCAGATGTCAGATCCACGCTTCCACTTGCGTAGATCCACGCTGATCTGGGCTCATTCACAATTCTTCTTGCAGATCCCAACAACAAACGCCACCTTTGAACTAGCACTTGTGGCCCTCACGCAGATCCACCACAAGCAAACCACACTCACCAATCGATCTGCATAGTTTCTTTTATAGATGGACAAACAAACAGAAGCTAAAACAAAATATATCTTTTATTTGCCTCAGCCTAGGAGGGGCCAAGGCCCATAAGGGCCAGGCCCTCACAGGCTCTGATACCAAGATAAAAGTAGCACAACCAATATATTCTATATATTGTGAATGAGGAAATTACACATATTTATACAATCAATAGTCTCAAGATAGGAATCCTATCTTAGACGTACAGTAGTGTGGTTGAGAGATTCTCTCAACCACACACTAAACTAGGAGATACTAAATTCCTATTATGTAGGAACAAACTCCTCAAATGGACAATTACAACCATAGACAAGTAGGAATTAATTATTTCTAACTCTCTGATACTCTGATCGGTAGCCCTTCTATCAATCTTCTTGCAAACAACTTAGTACAACACGTTACACACAGTTCCTTCAGTGAATCTCATGTATTTTTGGTTCTATTGAATGCACTCTATGTAGCATGTCTGAGGTTTTACAAAATGGTGATTTTACACAATTTTAACTAGCTTGGTGAAACACCATAAACCCTTTTATTGAATGGGGTAAATACCTTGATTACCCAAATTTGTCGAGGATAAATTGTGGGTAACAATACCCATATGAGGTTTATCCTCATCCATCATCTACAATAATCTTAATCAATGGTTTTGAAAAATTTATAGCATCATTTAAATAAAATCTCATACGTTATATGCGTTCACTAGGATCTACTAATGTGTGAATTCAAGGACATAGCCTTCTCCTAAATAGTACCAGGATGTTGGGAGCCTTCTCCTAAATAGTACCAGGATGTGTTTCCCAACAGTTTTATAATATCCATTTAGATCGGGGCAAGCCCTGGTATTTTTTTGTCTCAACTATATGTTTTCTGATTTTAAAGCCTGAGATTTAAAGGCATATTTGGATCCTTTTAACTACAAAGTATTCTCCTAAATTGGACTAGGATGTGTTTGCCAACAACTTTATATTATCCATGCAGACCAGGGCAAGCCTTGGCCCCTTTTTTTCTCAATTATATGTTTTCTACTTTCAAATCCTGATTTTCCAAGGCATCTTTGGATCCTTTTAAGTACAGAGTCTTCTCCTAAATAGGAATATTTGGATCTACACAACACTTTATTTCTACCACAATTATTTCATGGGTTTAGAACCCATACTCTCATTTCATGAACACAGTTTAGGTTGAAGTTATGATCTAATTGCATTCCAAGAGGGTTTACTTGGGCCAAATTTATTCCTTCAGAGTTCCTTGCTAGATTTATTCACCTTCCAAGTTGATGTGATCTAAACTCTTGACGATTAAGCAATACTCCTCCAACTTCTTTATTGCTTGCTCCTACCAAATAACACCAAGGGCTCAAGATGGTGACATGCCAATTCTGTTTTATTGCTTAATATGGTTACATCATATATGCATAATTGAATGATATATAGATTATGCTTTACTGATTGAGAGTAGTTATTTCCGAGCGCTACGGTGGTAGGCGAGTTGGTAATCACAATGCGATGAAGTTCGTTAGAAAGGTGGGCTCCATACTGAAGGTCAGGAGTTCAATTCCCCTATACTAACCCGGAGTTGTGGAGAGGGGCGGGCACAGTTTCCCAAGGGTTATAGTGGTAGCGGTCAGAATCGACCCCGTGTAACGCGAGTTGCGAGGCTACTCCAGTTTCTGATTCCTATGTTAACAAAAAAAAAAGAGTAGTTAGTTCCGATATATTAGATGTACTCTTTTCAAAGGTCCTCTACCATTCCGAGAACATCCAACACCCACCATCTATTCTTGAAAAGAGTCAAAGACGGTCCACCTTTTCTTACGGAATCTGCTTGCTCAAGCACCAATGGTTTAACACCTGGCTTTCATTTATCAGCAACATGAGGATTCAATTAACACAGTTTCACATTTGTATTTGAAACAAAATATCCTTACCAAACATCAACTAAAATAATTGAGACATTAATATACTCAAGATAAAGTCACATTTAAGGGATGGAGTAACCTTTGTTGTCTAAAAAACTTGAGTTAAGTGGGTTTATTTTTGGTTCTATCATTTCCTCAAGTTTTTGTTTTAGATTGTATTTTTGAATTCAGGCCCACAATCACTTTTTTTTCACAAACTGTTTACTGTTTGTTGAATTGTTTTAAGAAACTGGGCTAGTTCTCTTTTATCATTTCAATTTCTACAATTTCTTGAATTTTTGTGGGTTATATTGGGTTTCATAATATTGGCATTCAAACAATTCATACCGTGCTTAAGCAGATATTATATGTTTATGATGTTGGGTAGTCTAATTGATGGAACTTCATCCTTTCTCTACATATAATAATATATTTGAACACACTTTTTGATTAACAATTATTGTTCTAGTTTTGAGTTATCTGGATGGACTTTTATTTTTTATTTTTAATATGTATTTTTTATTATTATATATAAATATTTTAAATTGTTCTTGTCGTTTTCATCGTCATTGGGGTGGGTTGGGTGGCTTAACCTATGTAGTTTATGTTAAATTCAATTGGCTTAATCTCCCAATTACAGGTTTGTGTTTTTTGGTCTGTAAAAATGTTGTGCGTGAAACAGTGCAATGCAGTGGAACATTGTTATCCTATGTTTGAGTGGATATTATGTTCTTTATGATGTTTGATATGCCAATTTGTGGACCTTCATCACCTTTGTACATATTTTTTTTTCACCATGTTGTTGCTTAAAATGAGTTGTATCACCCTTTAGTTATGGCACTAGGTCATGGATTATTACATTTTTCTTAAGCTCTTTTTATCTTTTGAGTTTTGGGCGCGTCTAGTCCTTTAACATATATATTTTAGTTTAAATTTAGTTGATTTTTGTATTCAATTATACACATTTTGTGTTTTGGTTCTATGTAAAAATGTT
Source organism: Pinus taeda (assembly GCA_000404065.3). Lineage (NCBI taxonomy): Eukaryota > Viridiplantae > Streptophyta > Pinopsida > Pinales > Pinaceae > Pinus > Pinus taeda. The sequence continues at coordinate 16,080 of APFE031736298.1, forward strand.
TGTGCACAGAGTGGTGGTTGATGTCTATCATCATGGTCTCACATTGGCTCCTCATGTTCTAAAGATTGGCCATCCAATTATACAAGTTTTGTGTTTTGCTGCTATGTAAAAATGTGTGTGCACAAAGTGGTGGTTGTTGTCTCTCATTATGGTCTCACATGGGCTCCTCGCATTCTAAAGACTAGCCTTACCTTATATTTATGGAAACCTAGCCTTACCTTATATTTCTGGAAACCCATTCCCTGGAGTGTTTAATTTCACCCAAAGAAGGAAAACATAGTGGATTGACTTTTTCACTAGAGCCCCATATTGCCTCAGCAATGTTGTAGGAATCTAGGTGATTGACATTTTTGGAACCGTTGTCATTGATCATCATCAACCTTGCCTTGTTGCTCCAATAGTCTCAAAAGCTTAATTATGTTTTGCTAATTGTCCATATATTGGACCTATGCTATATTATGGATAAATAAGAAATAAACGCGACCATTATATACACTACCATTGCTAACATTTGTTTCTTTGTAGTCTCAAAAGCTGAATTATGTTTTGCTAATTGTCCATATATTGGACCTATGATATATTATGGATAAATAAGAAATAAATGTGACCATTATATACACTACCATTGCTAACATTTGTTTCTCTGCCCTCTTCCTCTTCCCACAGGCCCTGCTTCCATTTCTACTCATCAAGAACCAGCTTAATGAAATAAGTTTTCACCCTTTCTTCATTAGTTGCTTCTACTTTTAAAATAATTTGAAGTAGTTTAGGCAGTTCTTCCTTAAGCTTGAGATTAAATTATTATAACTTCTAAGCTAGAACTATTAGATAAATTAATCTTCAATCCGGATATATTATAGAACTGTGAATACATTTGAGGTGAAATCAAGGGTTGCAATAGAGTGTGACATTGATCATGATATGACAAAGGTAGATCTTCATTTGTTTGGCATTTTGGAAAGCAGCAAGGTCAACCTTTGAAGATGAAAAGTCATGCATTAGATCCTAGCTTTAATTAAAACTAATTATTACCCATACCCCAATTGAAAACTACAAAAATTATATTTATGTTTAATTTAATGTTTATGCATACCATACTTCAATTCAACTACCACGGGATCATCTTGAAACCCTAACATCTATAAGAAATGTGGACTATAAATTCATTTAAGTTTGTTTTTAGGAGTTTAAAGCTAGCTATTTGGTACATCTTCTTATTTCATAATTCAAATATAAATCAATGTAGTAGCTAACTACACATGTTACAGTGTTATGCACAAAATTTGTGCTCCTACCATAACAAAAGAAAAATAATGTGCAGAAAAACATATTCATTAACAATTTATGTGATATTTCAAAATAGTAAAGAACGTGAAACTAAATTAAAGCTTCAACCATTAAATGGCCATAATCAAGAAAAAAACATCCAAGCAACAAAGAGATTTGAGAAGGTGATAATTATTCAATTTAGATGCATAGATGATGAAGAAAAAGATCACCAAAAGTTGAGATTTTTGTCCAAAAGGTTGTCCTTTGAGTAGGATGTTTTGACAAAGGGAGACAAAGAACAAACACGATCTATAAATATTGTAAATTTGCTATGTTGTCACTTATGAATCCCTTCAATCCTTGGTTGTCAAGACCTCCGCAAAGGTTAAATGTATCAAATTTATTTTTCAAAATATCTTAGCATAAGAAAATTCCAAACAAGATATCCTAGCATAAGAAAATTCCAAAACTTGTTTGGAAATTTAATTCTAGTAAAGTTGTTTTGTCAATATTTACTCCCTATGTGAAGACCTAAAATGTGGACATTTACAAATTTAATTTTAAAGAAAATTACTTCAATCTTCATAAAATTAATGTGTCCAACTAAGAATATCGCATAGCATGTGGAAGATTGAAGCCATTCTAATACTTCTATTGCAAGCAAAAACTTCATTGTGTAAATATCGAAACTCCAAAATACACATAAATGGGAGTTAATGTTGGAAGCAGCGACTAGCCCCTTTCATTCCCTTCGAAGAATACTAAAGCAAATTTGGATCCTAACTTTCCTTGCCTGATGCACTTATTGCTTTAGCAAGGTTACAAATGGGATTGAATAGAGAACCTGGCTTTAAGGTGGCCATGTGAGACAGTGTGGGGAGTGACCCATTGGGAGAGTTTTCATAATAGTGTTATTACATGTATTAAATTTTTTAATTACTTGATGTCCTTTATTATTATACATTGAATGAGATGTTATAGCAAAACTATGTTGTCTTTAGGACATCCTCATATATCGGGTAGTGTATGGGAGCTTTTCCTGTAGTGTATGGGAGCTTTCCCTGAAAGCCTCATAGAAAACGAGGTTTATTATCATTAATAAATTTTTCTCCAAAGTGTTTTGTTCTTGTTTTTCACACTGGCATGTATGTGTAAAAGCAATATTCGATTGAACTAGACTTCAAATGTCTGATAGTAAAGGAAATTTCATCTGAATTTGATTATACATGATTCCAATCTGCACACAAAAAATGGTGTGCGGGTTCCAATTACTGCAAGTGATGTGTCATGTGTAACAAGGCTCCACATGAAGTTTTCGTATGAATCATATTCAGAAGATTTTGATGAGATCCTTTATGTTTAGTGAAATAGATACAATAAACTCTAGAAACGACATTATATGTAGGACTCCTAAGCTAATTATATTTTTATTCACAGTAACAAAGGCAAGTTTAGTTGTCATCAGTTCCTTTACTATTTCTTTATTTTGTAATATCGTTCACATGATGTTATTATGTGCAGGGATATTATAATTGAGCGTTCCTGTATATACTTGTGAAGCAGGTGATGTTGATGTATATACTTGAGCATTCCTGTATATTACAGATAATGTTTTCACATTATTAGTCCTTGCCTCCGGCATAGCAGGGACTATAGCATTCGATAGGATGTTGATCGTCTATTAAATTGCGGGTTGACTATGTATAGCCAACACCTAAGCCGCGCGCACAACTTAATTTATCTTAAGTTCTTTCTGAGGCGGCAAGACTAGCCAGCACCTAAGCTAACAGCATCAACGTTTAGACGTTTGTTCATTTTCATGTTGAACACCTGTCAGAGCCTGTGTTTACCACCCAAGCTTACACAGCGTATGGAACCCTGTCAAAGCTTATATGACAATCACAAAAAAGCCTGCAGAGGAGCCTTCCACCTCTGTGTACTCGTTCGGCCACAGAGAAGATTGATAGAATATTGCATGCGATAAACTAGTTAGGGAGGAAGGGGTTTCACTTCCTAGATCTTAACCCTGGAGCAAGTTGGGGAAGCAGGGTCAATGTCGTCCCTGAGCAGGGAGCTTGTGTTCCTAATCTTGCAGTTTCTGGATGAGGAGAAGTTCAAAGAAACAGTCCATAAGTAAGCAATCAATCATTTACCAACTCTTAACTCTTTTGTAACAAAATCGGTATGGGCTTCGCAGCTTTTCTCATTTCTTCTACTCTGTACCTAAACTTATATGGTAAAAGAACATAAACAAAATTTGCTATTTTTCGGCAGTAAAATGCAGGGTTTTGAAGCGAATGTCAATTAACTGAATCTAAACCTATGCTTTTCTCTGCTCTTATCTATTTAAGAGGAGATAGGATTAATACAGAGATATCCGTTTGCTATTATTTTCAATCTGTGGCATAAGATTAATGTGTGCAAAGTTTTGAAGCTCCAACCTGTAAGTTGTTGGATGGAGACATTTTTCATACCAAGTTCTATATACATGCTGCAGACTAGAGCAATAATCTGGCTTTTACTTCAACATGAAATATTTTGAAGATCAAGTCTAGGCTGGAGAGTGGGATGAAGTGGAGCGGTATCTATCTGGTTTCACAAAGGTTGATGACAATCGATATTCCATGACACTTGACTTCTAAATAGCAATTGAATTGAACTGATAATTTCTTAATAACAAAAATATTTTAACTAACCAATTAATAAACCCATTTTTACTTTTATACTTCATTGGGATGCCTTTCGATCCGGAGAAAGCAGAAAACCGGAGCTCCCGCAATGAAAAGAATGGGCACGATTATGCATTTTTGCTTCTCTGACTTGATTAAATGTGGCATACGGTAGTCGTTTTTGCAATTTACTTTTGTTTTTCCATTGCGGGGCCCTGTTTTCTCTTTTGTTCCGTTGTGCAGTAATTGCCCACTTTTTGTTCTTTGTTTGTTTCAATTAAGCGCTACTTTCTTCTATTTACATACAGAGCCAGTGGGATCCTCTCTAGCCTCAACCAAGGCCGACACTAAACTCTGATCAGGTTATTATTTGATTTACTGAATCGGTTAATGAGTTTACAAATTTTTTTAGGATATAAAATGACCATATTACCATTTATAAAATATTAAAAATATTGTTTTTTTTTTTAACTTTTACAAATAATGAAGTACCAGTAATTATGGATAATAATAATTATTTCTGATTTCAAATGAATCAAGAATAATTATTCCTGATTTCAATTGCAGTTTAGTTTCAGGGGAATAATTTCAATTGCAGTTTAGTTTCAGGGAATTCTGGCTAGTCTAGTCATATTTAATAATTAGGAGTGTTTAGAGAATGCAGAAAATTTATGTCAAAAAAGAATCGTTTTATTTCTTTTGGTTTGATTAGTAAAATTTTACAAATTTAAAAGCAACTCTGTATAATTTTATTTACGTATTTATATATTAATAAATAATGTACAGTTCGGCTCGGCTCATTTTTACGTTTAAACTTCATTTGATTTAATAAGAATGGGTACCTCTTTTATAAATTTAAAATAAATATGTTTTCCCTTCAATATACTGAATTGAATTGATTGGATACTGCAATAACATTTGTACTCAATGACAGCGCAGTGCTATTATTCGTACTGCATTCACAATCGATGAATTAATCGATTTAATGGCGAATTCAGCTTCCACTTTTATCCTACCCGAACTAATGGTGAATTCATTTCATTTCTTCGTTGGCTTTGAGGTAGGCAGCCTGATATGTTTTAAGTTTTTATTTTTAATATTCATATAATTTCTTTTGCCATCATTGTAATGTCGGTAGCATCTTTTTATAGGGAAACATCAAAAAAAATTGCGAGCTTTAACATGAAGTTACCCAGTATTTAAAACCAAGGTAAACTAATAATTATATTAAAAAACACGACATTCAGAGAGCTTCACGCATATTATTAATATTTAGAATAATAATTAGGATAAAACACTGCATGTTTCACCCATATTATTAATATTTATAATAATTAAACAGGAGTGTTTTAGGTCAAAATTAAATATAAAAATATTATTAATATAAATTTATTTTTTATACTAATATCATTTTTAATGTTATTTGCATAATACCTTTAGACTTCACTGGTACATAAAGCTAAGTATAGTGTTTGAAGTGAAAATTAAATACACAAATATAATTGATATAATTTATTTTTTATATTAATATAATGTTTATATTATGTGCTTAACATATTTAAATTTTACTTATACATAGAATCCAGCGAGCTTTAACATGAAGTTACCCAGTTTTTGGAACCAAGGTAAACTAATAATTATATTAAAAAAACACGACATTCAGGGCGCTTCACGCATATTATTAATATTTAGAATAATAATTAGGATAAAACACTGCAGGTTTCACCCATATTATTAATATTTATAATAATTAAAACTAGGATTAGAGTGTTTTAGGTCAGAAGTAAATATAAAAATATTATTAATATAAATTTATTTTTTATACTAATATCATTTTTAATGTTATTTGCATAATACCTTTAGACTTCACTGGTACATAAAGCTAAGTATAGTGTTTGAAGTGAAAATTAAATACACAAATATAATTGATATAATTTATTTTTTATATTAATATAATGTTTATATTATTTGCTTAACATATTTAAATTTTACTTATACATAGAATCCAAGTATAAGTTTTTTATTTCTTTTTAATATTGGTATAATGTTTTTAGTATCACTTATAACACATTAGATTAAATAGTACATTAGATTCCATTTAGAGATGGAACGCACACATTAGATTAAATAGTACATTAGATTCCATTTAGAGATGGAGCGCTGAGGACTTTAAGAATTATATTAGTTTATTTTTAGGTTTATGTATTTTAAGAGTAATTATGATGAGTACGTTTTAAGTAAAAGTCTAAATACAAATATATCCATTAATATTATATCTTTTAAGAATTTTGTTTATATTATCTAATTTTAAAATTTATGTGTTTTAAGAGTAATTATGATGAGTAAGTTTTAAATGAAAGTCTAAATACAAACATATCCATTAATATTATATTTTATATTAATATTATTTTAGTTATATAAATAATATTGGCGATTGGCAAGGAAGAATAAAATTAATGTTTCAAGCTTTTACATCATATAAAAGAAACGTTAGTGCAGATTACTCTGTTTTAATCATAATATCAACAACAAAACTGAACATTACAAATATCATAACAAGTTGGAATAGAGTATAATAATAATAGTAATTTAAACATCACGATAACATATATATATATATAGAAATGTCTTACTTAAATAAAGTCAGAAATGTCTTGATCATTCTATTTCAAAATTAAATACATGCTATGTCCTTCGTATCCTGTAATTATATCATCACACGTACAAATAATGTATTTCTGTTTGGTATCTTTGAATGGTGAGTAATATAGACCTTGTTGTTGGATGTGGTACGCAGACCATCAAATTTGAAGGCCTATATACCATGCACAACAGTCAGATTCTAATAACCTATATCCCACATGTAGTGGCATTAAACATGCACAACAATCATTCTAACAACAACATACGACAGTGACAATTTCTTCGGCCTGTTCGTTTATATAATGGAGGACAAGCGCTTGAAAAGCATCTTGAGAGTGTCTACCAAACACACTGATGCATGCCTCTCTCACCTGCTCAGATACGTACTGCTTAATTAATGCTTCATTTTCATCCCCTGCACAAGGTTCACAGTTCTTCAACAGCCACATTGCCAGGTTGAAATTTCGAAAGTCCAAGGGATCAGCGCTTTGAATGGCCACCATAAGCTTTAAAGGATGGCAGCTATTGAAGATGATGGGAGTATTCTCTTCTTAACCTCTCTGCCTCTAAAGCAAGCTCTGTGAATGGGAGTATTCTCTTCTTAACCTCTCTGCCTCTAAAGCAAGCTCTTGAATTCTGCGCACGCTGGAAGATCCACATCGATAGGTTGTTGACCAGACCTTGTAGCCATCAATTCCTCTGCTTGA